>JBBIGC010148622.1:0-18686 GCA_037576955.1 Lepidarchus adonis | reverse complement strand
AAATCAGTATTTTATTTGTTTTAATTTTATTTTCTTTAAAAACAAATGGACCCCCCCACACACACACACACACACACACACACACACACAACAATGTCCTCTCGAGACCTTGCTGGTTATTTCCGTAGTTGCTGCTCTGCTGCCAAGTCTAAGAACTCTCGATGCTGCTGATACACTTGGCAGCAGCTCTTCCATCCAAAAGCACTAAAGGTATTAAAGCATCATGTCTGTCCTTGCTCGACAGCAGTAAACAAAGACGGACGGAAATCCTGTCAGCTGTGCTTGAGCTTTTCTAATGACTTGTGCTTGTCTTAACAAATGTCTTACCTTGTTCACAAATGTTGTCTATTAGGTTTGATTCATTAACACACATTAACACAATCCACTAGGCCTGCGATTTTACATAATATGAAATAAAATTGTCTATTCAATGAAATACCTCATTCTTTCTTTTATGTTACTGTACTTGTTTTAGTCTTTTATTGGATGTATTACTATAATCTTTGATCAACATTTTCTCCAACTACTAGCTTGATTATCTAATAATTATCTAGAATGACATAATAGCACTTTTTTCATGCTCAGCTTTCACTGTGAAATCCTGCACCAGTAAAAGTAAAGTAAAATCAGGATAGGCCTTTTATTATTTCTTATGCTATGTCCTCAGGTATTTTGTATTGAGTCTTGTATTTAAACTCTTGTGTTTGGCTCAACTTTGTCTGGGGTTTGTCTTGTCCTTGTGTAATCATGTTCATGTCACACAAGTGTCCGTTAAGCCTGAATCTCTGACATAGTATTCGTTTCATTTAATAAACCATATAAAGTGCACATCCTCATGCCTACTGCCTGTCTGAAACCTGACAGAAACACAGTAACACTCGTTGCTTCCTCAAACAGCTACACGCTCAAATAATACTGTACGACCCAATGTCTCCAAGCGTTTAGTCCTGTGTTGTCAGTCTGATTACTATCCTGCTTAAACATTTCAGGGACATGTTGCATCATATTTACCACCTTGTTAGTATAAAAAGGTCAAATTTATCTACTTATTTTACCTTTATATCTAGAACCAGAACCAGATATTTTAGAGTAATTTAACTAGACTGGTAACTTATCGTTTTATGCTAAATTATAGATGGAACTTCCTATTATGTGCTGTAAAACTAAATATGTAAATAATAAATCAGCGCTTTATGCATGTTTGTACCTCACATTAACCCAGTCATACCTGGAACCAAAGAAACATTTTCCTTGATGAGTGAGTGAGGTTCAGTGCTTAGTGTTTTCTTGACTTAAACTGAAGATTTTGTACCACTCACTCAGATACTTCTCCCTTCTCTCTACCAACCATATCTTATTTTTACCTAAAAGCAGAAGGACGGCTGCCTTCCACTCACTGTAAAGACCTAAGGCCATGAGGCAGCTGTAGTTCAGCTCTGGGCAACAAATGTACTAGACTGGGAAAGAAAATCGATACCAAAGAATATATTACAATACACAGGTGTTGCTACAGAGGTGTCGTAGTAGCCAATAAATGAGGAGCCAATCTGAGCGCACCTGAACTGTCCTCCCGCCTCTTTTCCAGATGCCTCTTGCTGCCCGTCTTCATCTGTGTCAACACTCTGACATTTCAGTCTCGATTTGGAGTGTCTCTGTGGAACACACACACACACACACACACACACACACACACACACACACACACACACACACACACACACACACACACACAAAGTCAATAAGATTATCTTTATGTGTGGAAGCATGTGTGTATGGGTGGGTTTTAGATTATGAGTAGATGATCTGGACAATTTTTGTCTCAAACAAGCAATCAACTCTGATTGGTCAGTTTCTGCTCCGACTGATCTGTAATTTCATGGCATAGAAAATGTAGGTGAGGCACACTGCAATAGAGCTTTTACTGCATAGTTTAGCCCACTGAAGAGTAAATAATGCTCTTGACAGTGCTAGTGTGTTTCGTGTGTTCATTTAGAGTAAAAGTCAGTGTCTTTATCTAATAAAATTCAGGAAGAAAAACAGCCATCAGTTATGTCTGGAGGCGATGTCCTGGGCATCTGATAATGCGCAGTTCTCATGGGTTTAGTAGGCAAGTTTACTAGAAAATATCACAGGTTCAGGCAGGTTAGGTCTGGATCTTTAAAAAAAAGAGAGTTTCATCCCGAAGCACCATGCCCCAAACAAAACTTTGGCAAACACCTACCCCCAGGCAACAAACAGTGCCACACACTCGCTCTGTTGATTGATTAAAAAAAAGTAAATTATTGATGTAAAACTTTGCATGTTTAAATTAGTAGTTGGTGAATCAAGTCCATTGTCAAGTGGTTGATTGACCAATGTTTTCAGTCAAAACTTGTCTCTCATAACATGTAAGAAAGGTGCAAGTATTACAACAGTAACATTTAGTCATGAAGCCATTAATGATCCACCAGAAGTGATTCTGCAAAAACATCCACACACACACACACTCTCCCTGACCCCACATGCACTGCACATGTAAAAGCATAAACTGCTGAATAAAGTGAACAATCAAATGTGAAGTTACTGCACATTATATATTGTTCTGAACTCAAATAAACAGAAATTGTCATTTTTTTACTCAGAAAATCAAGAAAATTCTTCTACTTTTGTGTATGAATATATTTTTTTTTTACATTTTACGCAGAAACTAAAAGAATGTTATAGCTAATAAGTAATGAAAGAAATCATCACTAGCCTTATACTGTGTTGAGTTAAATCATCTGAATCATTTATTTCTGTGGGTTGTGACAACGTATGACAGTAAAGACCTGAGAGTAGCATTCTCCCACACCTACCATCAAGCACACTTTCCATTTAGCCTGAAATAGAAGCAAGTATTTTTTAATCTTTGTGTGTTTGTGTGCATGTATGTGTGTGTGTTAGCGCCTACTCTTGCCATATCTGTTTACAAGCCTCACTCTACAGTACAATCACAAGCTTTGACAGTAACAGTTTTGCACAAAGTGCACAAAGAGGCTAAATGTTCTCTTTTGGTCTCACATTTGGGCTAGAATTAAATTATAATATAAAGTGCATAAGGGGCAAACCAGCAGAGCCAACACAAAGTCAATGTGCTCTCTGTGGGGACGTTCACTAAGCGCTGCTTCTGCAATTTGCTGTCTGTGCCCTTGAACACTTCAGTCAGTAGGGACATGCATTTTGTCTGAAAATAAATCATTATTTGAAGCTTTTTCTTCATGAACTGATTGCAGTGTTGATTATTATGCAGGGCTATAGACTCAGCCTAGACCAACAGGTGGAAAAGCACAGACACAACCCTTTTATACGAACCGGAGCAACACACTGGCATTCCTCAAGAGCCTGATTGATAAAATCTAAAAGGGACCGCATGTAAGACATTTGAAACGAACGACACACGCAAGGGGCTTATCGTTCCAATCAAAACCATTGATTTTCTCATAAAATATGATGAAAAAAGACCCAGGAAGGACAGATTCAATAAAGCAGCTTAAACAAGATAAATGGAAAAGTGCTTGGTCCCCATGTGATTCCCACTGGTGTTCAAATCAGTCATTCTCTGTGTTTATAATCCATGACTGACCTACAGCAGTAATAATAGTGATTATCAGACATCAGAGCAGTCTGCAATCATCCAAAAGGCCGTCTGGCCATATAAACACCATTACTCAGAATTTGATGCACACTACCACACTGTTCTCAGAGCAGTAAACAGACTCTACCATGTAATTAATACAATTTGCACAAATCTCTCGTTTTTAATGTTAAGCCAAGACATGCTAGAGGTTCAGACTTTTAGTTTGTAGCAACAAGAACTGTTTTTTGCTGCTTCAAATGGTATTTTACAAATTCAGATTATTTATTGGTACTCCCCAACAAATACTGAAATGCTTATTCACAAAATCTCAGTTAAAAATGAGTATTTTCATTATTGCAGTCTTATTGCATTATGTACAGACAGTCAACCCCATTAGCTCGCCTCTGTTATCTTGCCAAACCCGCCTCTCGACATGAAAAGCCTTCCTTCCATGTTATTTACCTTGCTATGACAGCTTGACAACCCCACCTCTTGCTAAATTTAGGACCAATAGGGGCGAGGTTTGAATGTATATCCAGAGTCAACAATGTATTCAGAGTGAGCTGCACATCAGCCGTATGTTGCTGTAGAGGCCTAAATTGTTGCCTCTCACTCAAAAACAGCTTTTAAGCAAGTAAAAACTTGTCATTTTACATTACTGATTGTAACCAGCAAACAAAACACCCCCCCAACCAGATTAGATAACATATTTACCACTGGGGTCCCACCACAACCACTGTAAATCAATCTTCGTTAGTAGGTTTCTCTATTTCTCTACATTTCCCATCAAATGACTGTTTACATTTCTAATAGTTATGTATGGAAACTGTTGGAAAATGTATTTAATAAACTTCAATTACCGCTACCATTTAGGAACGGTGCACTACACCCAAACAGGGAATATAATATTTGAACAAACTGCCAATATATAGGTTATAATTAACACTGTGGTTAATTATTGCTCCAAATATACTGCACTAGCCTTTAAAAGGCGAAGTGAGTCGTGGCTAATTGGGAGTGAATATGCATGAAGAGGGGAGCTGGCGGCTCTGATCGGCATGACTGGCACTTCATTAGCAGCCGTTCCACACTTATCAATAGCGATTACTCTCGCAGTCCCTCAGCTGCTCTCTCAGCCCTCAGAGCAGGCTAATCTCTACCCCCCACCCCAGGACCACCCGCAACAACAGAGAGCGAGGGTAGAGAAGCTGAAAGTGAGGATGAATTAGATCTCAAAAGAGCACAATAGCACAAAGGAACTAGTGAATTGAATTAAAGAATGAAAGAAAAACCAACGGAGAAGAACATTTTAAATTGTTATATACGCTCAGGTGTCATCATGATTCACCAGTAAACCCTGTGCACCAGTAATGATTGCATAGGTATAATTTAGGATGGAAATGCTGGGGTCAGCATCACTTCATCTTTTGCAAGACGGATACAGTTTATTCCCACTACAAAAGGTGAAATATTATTGCTAACCTCCGCCCCAAGTCTAATAACCCAATGTCCATAATAAAAAAGCACAATCTCTCCCACACCCTATAGTCAACTAATACGATCAGTATTGCAACAGAGCTAAGGCTTAGGCGTGTGTGGTTACTCCACACGTCTCCATGCGTGGTGTGCAAAGCATCATGGGGGCTGAGTTTTGTGTGTTTAAGGGGGGTATTTTGTTGGGAATTTGTTGTGGTGTGTTTGTGGGATTATTTAGTGTAGTTGCGATTCTTTGTGTGGGTTTAGGGGTGGATGGCTGAGCTCACCGTCACCGTGTTCATGGCTCAGTCGGGAAGAGTTAAGTTAGGTTCTGATGCAACTGGCTTAGCACACATGAGCATTTGCTCATGTGGGCTAAGCCAGTTGGGGGCGCACTTGCTTTTGAGTCCTTTTAAGGGCTGGAATAAAACGAATGGGACCACGTCCCAATTCGAAGCATAAAAACCTTGGTGTCAGTCTCCATCATTTCCCTCGACAATTATCCAGCCCGGGAAATCATCACAGTATAATCCTAAACTAAAACAACATCCCTTGGTTGGTTTACCCATAGGTCAGCCAGGTTCGGGTCAGGTCACCAAAAATATAGCAGGGTTTGGCAAGTTGAGCTAAAAAAAAAAACTCCAAAAAGAACTTGAATAACGAACAAAAATTTCTCCAAAACGTCATGCATCAGCTCTGATGAATCTCTGCACCAAATTGCCAATTGATGGATTGGATTGGGTTCAGGTGGCTGTTTGATTTTTGGTTCAGGTGGAGTGGGTTGGCTCTGATTATGGATTATTAAATTCCCTGACCCCTGCATCACAACTGTATACAGTACATATTGGCAAAGCACTAGGACTGATTCTCACCCACTACCTTATATACACTCACGGATGTACAGATGTATGATGATACTCTAAATGAAAGTAATGAATGTATCTAACAATGTAACTAACAAACAATAAATATCGAAAAGTTATCCTTTTTCATAAATACATCCTCAAAACCACTCTCAACCTGCTAACAGTCTATCTAACAGTCATACAATGAAACAAAAGAGCAATGAGAGACAAAAGAGCAATGTTTTATTCTTTTGTACAGTTCTGATTGATTTTTTGTGAATAGTTCAATGTTCTGCTTAAATTGTAACCTGATTACGAACTTACTAAGGATGTTTCTCACCTTCTGCTTGAGGGTGCTGATGAAGGATCGACTCTGAGATTTCTTCATGCCCTCTTTGGAATTCTGAAATAAACACACAGACACACAGACACAAACACACACACACACACACACACACACACACACACACACACGCATTAGGAAATACCATTACAAAGGCTGGTGTGCAGAAAAGACATTTGTATATAGCAAATTATCATACATGGAGGTGTGTTTCTGAGTGCTTTACAGAAATAAAATGTCAGTTTTAAACAATTAAGATAATATATAATTATAATTAATTATAAAAGACAACACAGATAAATGTGCATAATAAAAATCCATAAAAGTAGAGCTTCTCCATAACAAATATCTGTGAAAATGAGGCAGTTTTTAGATTAATTTTTCAATTCTAGCTTAATTTCTGGCAACAGTTGGGCCAGATCTGATCTCCATGGGCAGCTGGTTCTAGCAGTAGGTCGCATAAAAACTGAAGGTCATTTCACCCTGTTTAAAGCTGTATGCACTGGCTACTGCTGATCTAAAAGACCTTCCAGACTCATTTTCCTCAAACATTACATATAAATATTTAAAGCCCTAAACATTGAGAGACAATGAAACTTGAATTCAGCTCTATTTCTGATTGGAAGCCAGTGTGAGTACTGGAATAATATGCTCTCTTTTCTTCTTCTTCTTCTTTTTTTTTTTAAAGAGTTCTATTCGTTTTGAATAAGCTGTAGCTGTCTGTTGATCTTTTTGGAGAGATCAATGAAAAGAAAACTGCAATAGTCAACCCTGTAGGATACAAAGGCATGAAAAGTTTCTTAAAATCCTGCTTTAACACAAAATCTTTAAAACTATATGTTCTTGAGATGTCAGAATGCTTAATTTTTGGTGACACATTTTGGTGAAAGAGCTAGATAGATGTGAATATTGTTTGCATAGCTATGATGAGCCATTTTACACTATAGAAGAATTTGGCCAAGAGGAAGTGTACAAGTTGAACAGAAGGGGTCAGAGGATGTATCCTTGTGGGACTCCATATGACATGATGGTTTTCATTGACTCATGAGCACAGAGTGGTATTTCCTCTCCCCAAGCAATAATCCTGGTTAATAGTTGTACAGTTGTGTTTAAGACACACAGCATCCTAAACCAGACAGAGGCCAGACAGAGGAGGCATTGGGTAAAGTTGAAATTATTTTAATCAGAAATGGAAAAACTTGAAAACTAGATTTTTGTCTTATCTAGAATGTTTTGCACTTTACTCAGTATAATGAACAAATTGGAAAACTGGAAATTAAATACTTGTACTTTAATTGCCAGTCATTCAAGTTCCAGCATGTTTAAATTTATCATCTTGATCAAATCAGGAAAATGTGTAACAATGTTAAATTAAATTGCCTGCAGCTACTCTAACTGATCTGCATGGACTGCCAAAGAGTCCCCACAGTGTATAACACCAAAATACCCACCACCATATTGCCTGCCACCAAAGAAGACCTTGTTTCTTTATTAAAATTTATTTTTCATTTTGGAGTACTGGAGAATGTTTAAATGTAGATTTTGTTTTACATTCACTCAAGTATTTTTAGCTCCATTTCATAGTATTCTTCTACTTTTTTCTCCCAAATTTAGCATCCCGTTCTACTTGTTTGCTAGGACTCCTCTAATTACACAGTACCACTCTGTGGGTTAAGGCTAACACGGGCTTCCTACAGGTGACATGAAGAACCACTGAATCCTTTCAAACTGCTGTTAACCCAAAATCACCTCAGTATGCTTGGAGGAGAGTGCTGATTACCAATCGCCACTTATGGCAGCTTAAAGACGCCTGCAGAATTGCCTACTCTCCCTTTAAGAAAAAAAAATCTATTTTTACAACCTCTATTTTTAGTGGTGTTAAACATTCTTTTACAATTTATAAACATATTATAATAAAAAGAGAATGCTGAATGCATCTGTGCATTTCATATTTCCATTTATCACAGTCTATCAAGTAAATACATTTTTCCTTCCTTGTGTAAAAAATTTGCAGTATAAATGTCGTCTCTGATATTTAATCAAAACACTTTAATCACAGCAATAAAAAGGGTGCGTCAGATTAAGCATTAAACAAGCGCAGTCCAAGCCCAGGGCCTCAAGTACACAAGCTGCTGTGACCTACTTATTCTGTTTGATTACTGAGGGCACATTTTATAACATTATTTATTTAGCAGCTATTCATTAAGTAAAAAGGTTTGATGATGGTTACATTTATCAGAATAGCAGAGTGTTAGAACGATTAAGAAATGTAGCACAGCATAAAAAATTCTGTGTTACTGTCAGAAGGTGTTGATTTTAATGACCAACCATCATAGGGTTTGCGAGAGATCTTTCATAGTATAGTGTTTGCGTGTGGCCATTTTGTATCTCTTTGTAGGGATCATATGTCATCATAATGAAGTATAAGTGATCTGTCATTGTGAACACACCAATCACACAAAGTGCACCACATGTGTGACCTATGCATGTAATTGAACCCATTAGAGTACATGTGTACAGATGGAGCACTAGTCCTAACCACTAGACCACCACTGCTCATAGGATAATTACAGAAATAGTGCAAAATATTTAAAAGTGGAGACATTTTGATACATTAGGAGATTTTTCTAGAATATTCTACTTTTGAAAATGAAATAAAGGGCACAGACGGTAGCCTTTTGTTTACTGAGGTAAAAGCAACTTTAGGGTTAATGTTATTGTTAAGTGATCGTGAAGCATTACTAAGGTACAATAATACTCTGTCATAAATCAGTGGAATGTCCTCAGAACACAGCAATACTGAATTTGTGTGTGTGTGTGTGTGTGTGTGTGTGTGTGCTCTCCATTTAAAGTCATTTTGGGTGGTTTAAAGTCTTCCTGGATGGTTTCACAAAAAGAAATAGAGCCTGAATTGTTCACAGTAATGAAAGAAGATGTGTGAAGCATTCATATTGCCTCTAAAATCTCTTTCACAGGTTTTCTACATTAAATTGTTACATTTATGCCTATTGATACATGAAAAAGGCAAAGTTGCATCAATTTTTTTTGTACACTCAGTCATCACATTTTTATGCTAATTCAAATTATCCATGATTCACCGCTATCAGTTTTGACAGTTCTTCTTGTCTACTAAGAAAATATTTGTTAATAACACATTGGTTTAAACCCTGAGCAGTGCAGACTTTTGGCATCAGTGCCAAGGTAGCAAGTTCAAGGTATCAGTCAGGTTTGAGGCATTGTTGCAGACTAGCAGACAAATCATACTAATTTATATCAGAAATGTTCCTCCATTTGTAGGGTCATTAGAGCATAGGCACAAAAACCCCATATGCTGCAGACACCCCTATGTGATGTCAGAAATAAATTCAGATGAGCAGACTGTTCCCAGCGGGAATATGGTGACAAGGAACAACATGGCCAAAAGGGCTAACCAGAATAATCCTCATGTACTTATAGCACAGAACGAGACAGATATACTGTACATACAATGGAGCACTGATTTTACAATTACAGCTAGAAGCCCTATGTGGTTACAATAGCATGTTAACAGCATTGCACACAGACTGCTGGTGGTTTTAAATAAAAATTGACATCTTAAGCTACTAAAATACATTTTATTTCTTCCATTTGAAGCTTCAAACTGACATATTAACCCATTCTTTCCCTCTAATGTATACTTTCTAGAGTCCAACCACCTGTAAACCAAAACATGACAGATGTTGTCACTTGGATGAAACAGAAAAATTCTGCTTGGACAAAATAGCATTGCAAACATTTTAGCCTATTGTTTCCCAAAATCAAAACTTGAATGATATACAGTCTTATGCAAAAGTTAGCGCACCCCTTCATAAATAACAGATGATGGTGATTTTGTAATTGAAAATATGTCAACACAGTCTTTCTAGGACATGGAAAAATATACAATGTTTTCAGCAAACATGTTGCATAGTTACATTTTATGCCATAAATTGAACAAAAATAATAATAACAACAACAACAACAACAATAATAACAGTATTATGTCACTGTGCAAAGGTTTGGGCACCCAAAGAGTATCAGTATTCTTTTTACAAGGTTTAAGACCTTAATCAGCTCATTAGATCTGATGCACAGCAACAGCTGTAAATAATAAATATCAGCTGGTGCCAATTTCAAAGGACAATGATCCTAAACATGCCTCAAAAACCACCATGGACGACCTCAAGAGATGCAAGCTGAAGGTTTTGTATCGGCCATCACAGTTCCCTGATTTAAACATAATTGAAATTTGTGGCTCTTAAGAGCTGTGCATGCAAAACGACCAAAGAATATTACATAACTAGAAGCTTTATGAAGGAAGAATGGGAGAAAAGCACAATAATTGAAAGACTTTTAGCTCTAAAAAGCATTTGCAAGCTGTGATATCTACCAGAGGAGGTGTTATTAAGTACTGATTATGTAGTGATGTTTTTTTCTTTTTATCTTTCTTCAATTTATGTGTGTTTTATGTGCGTTGTAATCTTTTCAATTGCAAATGACCAAAATAACTTATTTATCGAAGGGGGGCCAAACGTTTGCATAAGACTGTATAAAAGAAATTATGAAAGTAGCTCTCCAGTACTTCTTTACCTAAGTTAGGTTTGCCTTTTATTCCTCTGCATACAGAAAAAGTGAAACCTATTCAGCTTATCACTAAATACCCTTTCTGTCCTTAAATAGTAGCCTGTAAACAACACTGTAAACGTATTGGCAATTATTAGTCTCAGACATGTGTTTAAAATGAGCAAATGAATATCTGCTAGTGTTAAAAGAAACATGTATTCAGATATATTATTTTTTATGTATCACTTCTCATGATGAACTAAATGTTATACTTTATTTTTGATAACTTTACACATAATTATGAAAATAAATGATTATTTATAATTTGTCCTGAATGTTTGTGGCTTTGGCAGCTGTTGATAAATACAGTTGCTGCTAATAAATCTATTTAAATTCAGAGACATTCTCGTGCTTCATGTGCCTGTCAGTTGAGATCTGAGACAAAGTCAGTACAAAGGACAAATCCACACACATATGCATATCTAGGGACACACACAGCTTTAACTTGTTACAACCAAAATGTCATTCTTTTTCTATGTGTGAATATTTCAGAAACAATTTCATACAGGAAAGTATCAAGAAAAAATATCTTGAGGGTGAATTGTCATAATGCCATAAACCTTAATCCACGCATTCATCAAAAACCTCTCTTAGCAAATGTAACCAAATGTAAATGTACCCCTGACCAAACTGATTTCCTACATAGTGATAAGTAAGCATGTCCTATAAAAGAGAAAATCATTTTAATTCTAAAATTTGTGTAGTCATTTAAATGCAAAACGTTTGTTGCTGAATGCTGTACATGGTATAAACAGAAAACAACATATTCTGGAAAAACAAATCATGTAATTTGGCATATTCAGTTTTTTATACAGCATATCCAACACTGCCCACCCACCACTCAACCCTGATTATGTTCACTCTCAGTTCGTGAGAGTAGAAAGCTTTACTATCAAAAGTCTGCTCACCAGCTGCATCACTGTCTGGTTTGGGAACTGTAATGTTTCAGACCGAACTTCACTACAGCAGACAGTGGGAGCAGTAGAGCTACAGAGTTAGTTTTATTGTGAAAGAACATTCCTGGACATACATGGTGCCTTCTTTCAAGTTTCAAGGCTGTTCTGGTTCTTGTGGACTGTATAATGGGGTCATATCACAAGGCATTAATCAGTTTAATAGTTTAATCAATGTGTAATTAAGAGTAATTTTCATATTCCATATTTGTTCTGTATATTCTACTACCTTTATACTGTTATATGTTGCTATACTTTTATGTTGCTGTTGGCTGCCTTTTGGTCCAAGTAGAAACACTGTAAATGTACACAGCTACTGATTAGAATAATTTCACCCTGACCAGGGATGTCCAAACATTTGCACAAGACTGTACAAAGAAAGTACGTTCAATTTGTCAAATGTTTTCAGGTGCCTGCATGTTGTAACTAACAGTTGGTTGTTAGTCCTAAAATTGGGTGTTTGGGAGCCCTAGCTAAACCAAAACAATGGCTGGGAATGCTGGGAATTGCTTTCTCTTGGTGGATGGATGCTCCACCCTTTCCCACTATCAATCAATGTGATGCTAGCCACCACAGGTATCTGGTAGTTAACTAAACAGAAATGGAACCTGAGTTGAGTAGTGGTGATAAATCTAGTGCCAGAGAAGAGTGAACCATGTGCTAGTACTCACCCTCCCACCTTGATAGCATTGTGTAATTTTGGGTAAAAATAATATCCCCAAACTTCTGATGACAGGCAGTGAACATGGTAGTGGGCACGCACACAGACAGATGTCCAGATGTGGAAAAACAGTTAAGCATGTTGCAAACAAAACACACACCCTCTCTCACACACACACACACACACACACACGTGTATAAACACCATGAGGAGAAGCAGATTAGATAACGCAGACGCCACAGGAAGAGAAACACCCTGAGTGCATTCCAGATGCCTCATTAAAATGGATGTTCTGGGAGTGCCAGGTCTAATAATAGGAAGAAGAGAGGAGGCAGGAGTGAAATGAGATATAAAAAAAGTGGTGCGGTCTCTCAAAGCCCCCCTCCTCCATGGTTTGTATGCATTAGTGTTCAAAATGTTCATATATAACACTACTTTGGTACGTGTGACTATGAACACACCATGTACGTATATACTATAAAGCTAGGCTTCTGCACATTCATTCATTTGTAAAAATGAAGACATATTAGATGTATCTACAATGACAAGCAAGAGCTGAAGATGCTTCAAAAATGACCAAGAAAGCAGAAAAACTAATTACCAATGGAGGGTATTTATTGACATCAGAACACAGTCAGACAAACATGCTAAAACATTACTGCCTTTAGTAGAGGAAACTGTAACGTAAAACCAATGATTATCTGCTTAGATTAAAAGCAGTTGGGCTCAACAGTGATCATTACAACTTACCACAGAACCAGTGGCTCATTGATCTGTAGAATCTGGTTTTCTGATATGTATTAATACCTGATTTTGACGCTAAGGAGAAATACACAAAGCAAAGACTGAAGGCACACAACCAATTCATGTCACATGTCAATGTCCATGGACTAGAGGTTCTTTGTAAGGGTCAGGATCCGTTTTAACTGCCTTTAATCTGCAGATAATCTTTGATTCCAAATTCATTTTCATCTCCTGAAGGCTTACTTTAGTTGCTCCATCTTTCTGTATCTTCTAGTTGTCAGCAAAATATCATTCCCATCTTTTTTATTGTCCTTGTCAATCTCACAACTCTTTCCCATTTTGGAGGTATTTTTGTGTTTTTTTTATTGCATTCAAGCTGATTGTTGGTGATAGAATGAGCTAATGTCTATCTTCGGCATACAGTATTCCAAAAATGTTTCAGATGGTGATCAAATCTTGAGGTAGATAAGTTTGCAAGAAATTATTGTAAATAATTATAAATTTAAATATACTTGTTATACTCAAGAAATGGTGTCGTATTCAAGAAAAGTTGAAAATTTGGGTCACTAGTGTTTTTTAGTTATGCAGGCCTCATGGTATTTAATGCATATTTGAAAGTAACTGTTTGTCATTGTGAACACACAATCAAGAACAGTGCACCACAGTGAATGTGACTTTTGCATTAAACCCATCTACGTGTAGAGCAGGAACGGTACTTTGCTCAAGGGTACCTCAGTGGTACCCAGGCCAGGAATTGAACCTATGACCTTCCTATGGCAAAATCCTAACCGCTAGACCACCCTTGCCTCTTTTGGTTTTAGAACTCAAAGTGGAGAAAATGAGAAATACTGTCTTGCTCAACCTTGATCAAAACATGTGCAATACATAATCATCCCTACTTCAAATACCTACACCTATTTTCTGCATGGTCCTCCTACATTTTTCACAATTTGCCTTCAAGCGCATGTGCATATGATGGAGAAGAGATGTTCTTTCCATGCACATTACCCACAAAACTGTGCCTAGGCTTGTGCAGCACTTTCATGCATAACATGTGGGCAGAATGCATCTGATTTGCCCGAAACGGATGCCAACCAGCCGCTCTTCACTCCCTCTGCAGGGTAGTCTCTCTGCGTCTGGTTTGCTTCTGTAGCAGCATGACAAATGCTGTCTACCCCCAACCCCCGCCACTTTATTGGATGCACACGGATGTGCTGGCATGCAGTAAGAAACCATAGCATCTTTTTGTTGTCCAATTTGTATTGGTCACCACATAGCCTTTCATCAGTGGTCTGTTCCTGACCATTAAGCTGCTCCTAGCTGGATATTTTTGGGTGCTGGGCCACTCTCGGCCTAGCAGTGATGCTGGCATGTATAAAAAACCCATAAAACACAGCTGGGCCCAATGCACTCGTATCAGTGCCACACATAAGAGCATGACACTTCAGAATTCTGTGTTGTTGCTGGGCTGTGATTGGCCTTCTACCAAAATAGTACCTGCTCAACAGCAGGCATGCCTCCAAAAACTGAATTACATCCAAAACTGTACACCTATGCAATGGACTTGTAAGGTAGGTAGAACACCAGTGGAAGTGGAAGGTAGTATCTTTCCACTGCACTCTTTATCTTAAAGTAAATGAACCCCTAAACCCTAAGGTACGGTATTCTATTAATGTGGATGGTAAATTTATATGTTGTATTTCTGTGTGTATGTGTGTGTGTGTGTGTCCGGTTAAGAGAAGGGCATGTTACCTTGTGCAGGTTTTTGTGCAGGCCCTCATGTGTAGCTTTGAGAAGTGCTCGGATAGAGAAGCTGTCGGTGTCCTCCTTATCACCAATCTGAGACTCTCTCAACAGGGAGTCCAGTTTCTTCCTGATGTGCGACTCAACCAGATTCTGTGTGGGCCCATTAGACTGAGGAGAGAGAGTAAGGGTAGGAAGTAAGAGAAGCAATTGTTAATTAGACTTCAGTGGAAAGAAAGTAAATTCAATTCTTACTGTGGTGCCAACACTCACAGACAATAGCCAGTGACTGGCATTGATAATCTGGTTGGCAGGAAAACGGGACTTGTCTGAATGCATTGTGTCAAGTGTAAAGTTTGGTGGAGGGGGGATTATGGTGTGGAGTTGATTTTCAGAAGCTGGCCTTGCTTCAGCACCAAGAGATTTTTCATACTCCCAACTTTGTGGAAACATTTTGGGGACGGCCACTTTCTGTTCCAAAATGACTGCACACCAGTGCACAAATCAAGGTCCGTAAAGACATGGATAAGCGAGTTTGGTGTGGAAGAACTTGACTAGCCTGCACAGTCCTGACTTCAACCCAATAGAACACTTTTGGGATGAATTAGTGTGGAGACTGCGAGCCAGACCTTCTTGCCCAACGACAGGATATCATCTCACAACTGTGCTTCTGGAAGAATGGTCAAAAAATTCCCATAAATACACTCCTAAACCTTGTGGAAGGCTTGCCCAGAAGAGCTGACTCTGTTATAGCTGCAAAGGGTGGGCCGCTGTCATATGTAACCCTATGGATAAAGATTGGAATGTCACTTAAGTTTTATGTGCGTGTAAAGGCAGATATGCAACAAAGTGTATCATACAGAAGGAAATAAATAGTTTTCATAGTCAAGCAGTTGAATAAGGGTAAAATGGGCAGGAGGAAAGGCCCGAGAGATTTTTAAAAGGCCTAATATTTATGTGGTTAAATGGGGTTAGCATATTATATTAATCATATAAAAGATACATATCATATAAAGATATATACCCTATAAAATTTTCAAAGATAGTACATTAGGGAACTAAAGCTCAACATAGAAGAGCAGACAATAAGCACTGGATAATAAAAATCCAGATGTTCTAATCCTGGGATTTTCATTGGTTAGTTATCCACAGATAATCTATAAATTTTCTAGACTACTACTAAAACAGCTATGAAATACACCCAATGCTATTCTCAAGTGACCCTACCATAAGTATTGTTGTCCTTGATACAGCAACTCTTGCCACCTTACCTGGGTTTTGGGCCATATTCCACAATAAAAACCACCCAGATGAGTTAAATTTACACCTCACAGAGGGGAGTCAGAATCTGCCCCACAGGAGCTAATTTAACACGGCTGTTGGTATTGTGTAGCTAATTTGAGAAGGCACTGCAACATAACGGGGGGCTTTTTTTAAGAAGAGCTGAATAAAAACCAATGTTAAAAAAATATTAGGCCTACAGATAATAACAGCCTAAAGTAGGAATGAAGGAGAATGCCTTTGCTGTTCTCTCGTTTGTTGCACTGATTCATTTCAATAAAACGAATCATTCATTTTCATCCCAAACCCGATCGTGATTAGTAAAGGCAAACAACTCAAATAATAACTCAGATCATTTCAGTTCAGTACTGGAATCTACTTTATTCTCATCTGGCCAACAAACAATAATGTTTAGCAAGTGAGTCTAATGCTAATGGAACCATTTTGTTGCAAAATTGCAATATTACCAATACTCGATCATTGGTAACACAGAGTAAATAAAACGAGCTTATTCTTTATCTTTTTTATATTAAAATGCATTGATTCGTGCAGCAGTTTTATGGCAAATATGGGTGCACAGCATGGAAAACTGATTTTCTATTTTTTTAATGAAAGATTAACATCTAAACATTCCAAAATGTACCACACATTCCACAGAGTCAGTAAATTCAGTGTTTTTGTGATGTCACAAAAAACGACATAACAATCTGTCTATGTTGCTGGCACCGGTTTAGCCCCACCCATTCACAATGAAGTATAACAAAATTTATATACACTACTAGTCAAAAGTTTGGACAAACTTTCCCATTCAATTTCCCATTGAACTTTTGGATTGTAGTGTACATAGGTCAGACTTCAAGTAGAAATTAATTATGGGTGAAGATACAATCATTCTTGATTATTTTTTGATAATTTTGATAGAAAATTTGCAGGACTACAATAAAAATGTTAAGATTATATGGTCATTAAAATTTTATTGTACTTCTCAGTGTATTAGTAGGAAACAGCACAAACACTACCTGTGGAGCACACAAGAAACTGCTTAATTGAAAATAACTGGCTCAAAAGAATCAGTTCATACATCAGTATCACACATTCAAGCAATCGTGAAATCAGAAAAAGATTATGAAGTTCTAATTGGCTCTGAGTGGATCATTAAACGTTAATCACGAGCAAAATACAACAAAGGTATCATGTCAGACAGGATTAGATGGAACATTAAATTGCAATTACATCATTCAAACCATATCAGAGTGACACCTCAATATAAAAAAACCAGGCCTCAGATGACAGGTGACATGCCCGGGAGCTGTTTGATTAACCCCTCAAAAGGTCTGGATTTGACATTTTTTTTCTTCCAGCTTTGATGTTTTTTTGCATTTTGTGCCAAACGCGGATAATTTCTGTTTACTTGGGCATTTACAGCCTCACTTAATGACTTTGAATGAATCAGACCAAAACAATAAGGACATAATAAAGGTTTTTCACAGTTGGATATATAGATAGAAGGGCAATATAGTGATAGGATAGAGAAAGGAATACAACTACAAAACAATTTAAATGCACCTTTGGTGGGATGATTGCTCACTTTACGTAGCACCAGCAACATTCCGATGAATTAATCATAAGATTTTAATTGGTTAGGTATCTGTGATCGATTGGCTGCCCTGTATTGTGCCTAAATGAAAATGTCTGCTCTGAAACTGTCCTTTTACATTCAGCCTGAATGAGTGGTGCTAAACTGATGGCAGCTGATTATGTTACTGTATAAAAATTACTACGTTATGTGATGTTTTACAGTTTAGTTTCCATATACAGCCTGTGTGAAAACTCTGTGTCCTACATATCATCCATCTCATAAAAATATGACATTACTTCATTCTGAACTACAATACATTAAGAGAATGATCTGTGATTCTGATTGTGATTCTAATGATGACAAATCAACCCACATGACTGAAGAGTGTGCAGTCTATAGGCCTAGAGATTTATTATTGCAAACCATGTGATAATTTAGGTCTTTTTATCGAGAGGGAGGCTATAAGACTGGGCATGAAAGACTTTTCAGAGGAGTTTACTTTTGCTGGTGGTTGTGTTATTGTGGGGTCACTCTGGGGGATTCTGCACTGATCAATGGAGCATCTGCTAAAGACAGACAGGCTCTGCCCACTGGCAGCACAAAGAAGGAGGAGTCCATCAAATGTGAAGGGGCACAGAGAGCGAAACGAGCAAACAACAAAGTTTGGGCAGTAAAAAAAAAAATATGAACGGACAGAGTGAGAGAACAGTGAACAAAATCTGTAATAACAGATTTTGAAGGTTGTGTCTGGCTGTGTGTGTGTGTGTGTGTGTGTGTGTGTGTGTGTGTGTGTGTGTGTGTGTGTGTGTGTGTGTGTGTGTGTGT
>JBBIGC010148600.1:0-18688 GCA_037576955.1 Lepidarchus adonis | reverse complement strand
TCTATCTATCTATCTATCTATCTATCTATCTATCTATCTATCTATCTATCTATCTATCTATCTATCTATCTAATCTACCTATTTCCACAACAACAGGTTGCCCCACATTATAGGCCGTCCAATTCTATAAGCCGCAGAAATGCTCATTTATGTTTTAAGAATCTAAGATAAGCAATGTTATTAGCTGCAGTGTTACTGAATTAACTGATCTGAAGTAAAAGCATCTAACTTGACCCCTGGAGCCTTTGCAGATCTATAAAAGTAGTGACATTATACCGTAGTTGAGCATAAACAATTACATTAATAAAATTTGAAACTTACCCATTTCATGCCACAATGCAAGGACTACGCTGCAGAATTAAAGCTCCATGCCACGTCTGTAATATTTGAGATGACTTTGTGTCCAACATTAGCAAAGCAGCACAGGTTGTGATTGACGTTTACGGATCCAATTTAAAGAAAGGTAAGCCTAATAATTTCAATGTTGCTCATTTTATACTGAAGAATGTACATGTAGACGGCTTAATGATATCACTCTACTTCAGCGCCATTTAAATGAGAGAACTTATTTATCCATTTATCCATTTATGCGCAAAGATGCATCATAGCAGTAGCATGATGGAGCAGTGAGAGACATTTTCCAGCATCAAAGAAAGGGTCTTCTTCTTCTTCTCTATTATTTATCTTCAAATTCATTTGTAGTATTTGCCAGAATATAACAACCAGACTGTAAAGGCTAATCATATGCTGCATTTAGATGAGATCAACTATATAACCGATTTTATTTTACAATACATAAAGAGTTTGTGTATTTTGGTGCATTGAGGACTGCCATGACGACTAGGCTAACTGCTTACCGAATCTAGTTCCAGTAAACAACTTGTGGAGGTATGGAAAGAGGAGGTAAGCAATGGTGCTTTCCGTGTTCCATGTTTTATACTGACCCGTCACTGATTTACCTTTGCTTTGCGCTGCTTTTCAAACTGATCATTGCTGCAGTAAACAGTACATTTAAATTCACCTAATCATTTGGGGATGTCATCTATTTGTGCACTGAATTATACTTTTATCGAATGTGTTTTCATGTTTTGCACCCCATTTAAGCAAGCTGCACCCAATACCAGGTTTGCAAAATCAATGTATAAGCCACGGCCTATTGTTGGGGAAATATGGTATATATTGTTTGAGCGTTCGTTTCCCATGACTTTACACAACATTGGCACGCATCAATATAACACAGTTAATAGTAATATTCACTTTTTGTGACAATTTATGGTAAAGTAAAATGAGTGTAGGCTACAATATATTCTGCTTGGTTAAATGTGTGATATATGTAACTCATAAAAATAAAATGCAGTCTGGGTTAAACTGGAACAGGGTCAAACTGGGTTACTTCTTTTATTGGCAACAATGACGTTGGAGGAGTATTACCTCTTGCATTATTACGGTTGTCAGCAATAGATATCTGTTTGTGTGTAGCATATGATCCTATGTCCTTCTGTCTTAACCCTTCTACATTTATTGCTTTCAAAGTCACCCTCACAAGGCATCTTGTTGGCTGGGGGTGCTCTAGACAGAAACCCTCTGAAGATATATGGGTTTATTTATCAGAATTGGCAGTTTTTCTTACTGTACATTCAAATCACATTTTTTTTTTAAAAACTAATATTCCTGATACTAAGTCTGGACCTGCTGGTGGCTCAAAAAGGGCCCTTTTCAGGAGGGATAAGCCTGCTGTAATGTATGAAAGAATATGAAAATATGAAAAGCATTACCAGGAAGTCATGTCCACGCACAGGAGGCCTCACAGGAGAATACAGACACATATGCATTCTAAGAGCTGCTGTGGTGAATTATTTAGCAGGCCAATAATGTATGAGGCACATATTGAAGCTAAGGGTATGGTGGTGGTGTTGGGGGTGGTGAGAGAAGGGAATGCCTGCAGGTGAACGCTCTTATGTGAATTGCCACATATGAATGTCACAAGCCAGACAGCCAGCAGAGAGAACCCAGCAAGCCCCCACCACCCTGCTGGTTATTGCTCACCACAGCTCTGATGTAATCCAATTCTAATAGCCTCAATTTTTTTTATCAGATTAACCTTTCTCCCAGGAACATGGATCCTTTTTGGCTTTACTGTAATACATTTTTGCAATGGTCCAAACCTCCATTTTATGTCATAGGCTGCATATCCTTATGGTAAATACACACTGTAAGGGAACTGAACAGCAGAAATATACATGCTACACATGAATGTTTTCAAAAAGTCTGTATGTCCACACAAATACATGGAAAGTTGACCTGTACCCTGGAATAATTTTCCAAATATTGTTTTTCAGTGACCTGAAATGGCTTTTGTGTGGATGGCCAAAGTGTAGAGAAAGAAATTGGTGTTGGAACAGCAGTTTGGCCATACTGGGCTTCTGATGACAATGCACGTCAATGTACATACACTGCCTTGCCAGGTGAGTTCAGTTTCACACACATTACAGGAAACAAACAGCCTTCATACAGAATGTCAAGGCAAAGACAGTTTAACTGCACAGTACATTTTTCCACCTGCTGTTCTGGCTGCAGCAACTGCTGTGTAATGATGTAACTGACCTGCTGAAAAAATACAGAACCATTAAAAGTTTGTTGGTTCCTGGTGGTTTTTCAGTGATGTCTAGTGGTTAGTGATGGTGATTTTGTTTGTTCCTGAAGGGGTGATATGACAGGGTAAAGGATTCAAATGATTTAACATGGGGTTCAGCACTAATTTTCTAATAGCATCTAAAGGTATTCCTCTAGAAACTAGTGGTAATAATTAAGGCAGTTCTCACTAAGGAGCAAAACCATCATGTTTTCATCCTAATGATGTTAATGGTCATGTTTCAACAGAGGGAATCTGTGTTGTGTCATATACAATATTACATATAATGTAGTGAAAATGTAGTTTTTATACTAAAGGTATAATTCAATGCACAAAAAGATAAAAACAAATTTCAGCCCTTTGTTACATTACATTATATCCTGATATATAATACAAGCTGGAAAAGCTAAATTTAACATAAATAAAAGTAACAAAAGTTTATTGTTGGTTGGGAAAAGATGAGTTTTTAATTATTGTTTGAAGACTGAAGGGTGGGGGTGCTGCAGTGCAGCAATGTCAGTCATCCGTCTACATGTAAATTATTTAGTATAAAATTAGCAACGCTTAAATGCAAGACTTAGCTTTCTTCAAATCCTTCAAAATTGTTCTCGTCGTCACCAAACAACTCAATTGCGACCTGCTGCTTTGCTGTTACTGATGTCGGACATGCTTTCGTCACTGGTATCGCTCTTTGATATTGCAGACGTTGCTTCACGAAATCAACGACCTGGAGCTTAAATTCTGCAGCGTAGTTCTTGTGTTGTGGCATGATATTGGTAAGTTTAAAATTTTATCAATTTATTTGTTTATGCTCAACTACGATATAATGTTACTACCAGTATAGAGCTGCAAAGGCCTCCAGGGGCCAAATTACATGCTTTTACTAAGGATTGGTAAATTGAGTAACGCTGCCGCTAATAACATGGGGTGGCTTATCTTATAATATAAATGAGCATTTTCTGTGGCTTATAGATTGGGACGGCCTATAATGTGTTGCTGAATCTCAGAATGCATCTTAGCATACTGGATAGTACATCCACCATTGTACACCACTTCTAGCAGTGCTGTTATAAGTGTATTACTGTATGTAGCATGTGTATATACAGTATGTGGTTTGCATATGTAATATGTAACTGTAGATGCTTTTATACAGGATGTTAACTGGATTTACTATAAGCAAAAACAGTACTAATCTAATAATAATGATAAACAGTACTGCAGCAAGCAGTTTATTTAGAGATGCATTAAGGTGCTGTAATTATATAATACCATACAAATGGATGGCATTATACACAAATCCATACTGAATTCCTAGATTAAATGTCTTGAATAAATTCAATGTAGACTATTTTTAAATGCACAATAGATAGTCACCAGAAAATATGCAAAGTAGGAGTGTTAATCAGTACTTTGTAGGTTGTCCTCCAGCCCTAAATACCTTATGCCACTATCATTTTTATAGGTTTGTTAAAAATGTCTCAAGCAACTGCTCATCCTACCACAGTCCCACAATACCAGAACGGGATTTATATCTGCTCACTGTTCTGCTGTGATTTCTCTTCTCAAACCCCTTGAGGACCAGTGTTTGATGTGGACAGGCTCCTTTCGTTTCAAAGGCTCCTTTACATGCATCATAAGGTTAAAGGGCAGTCTGAGCCATTTATTTTGACTTCAAGTGTGTTGTTGCACGTTACCACTGCAGGTGCCATATAAAGATGAGCTATGTGGTGGGTATAGGGCCTGGGGGCCAGCTCCATTAGCAGTGGGTAATAAATGAGAAATCAGCCGAGGCGTCAGGCTTTAATCTGGAATATCAGGGGACCCAGAAATCTCATTTTCTGCTTTGATCTGTCACTGTCATCAGGGGGCCACGTGATTAACATCCTTAATGCACTCAGCATCTGCTGCCACCGATGTTTTTTCCTAGACAAAAGTTGGAAAATCAATGGCTCCAGCGATGGTCCAAAATCCTATTCAAAGTGATGACATGTTTACAAATAATTAATTTTTGGATTGTTTTAGAATTAACTAAGTTCATATACAGCTGGGCTGAAATGCAGCCCTTTAGATCCCAAAATAGAAAGACATTCACTCATGAGTCATGGTATTTTTAGCTTTCCATGCTGTATTCTATATCTAGGTTAGAACTATCCCTCTGCTAAAACCCTAAAGCTTATTCCTATCCCATTCCCTTGGGGAATATAGCAGTTTGGAAAGCAGGGGAGGATCTGCGTCATGCTCTGAAAACCAGGGGCATGTTCTTCTTCAAGTCAAGGCCAAGTGTAATGACGCCTCTTCCTTCAAGTGTGCTCACTTTAATGGCCGCTGAACCACCCTACACTTCTCCACTTGCCCAACACATGGCCAACATACTCAACCAGTACACACACACAAACACATACGCACACACAGGCATATACAGCTGAAGTCCCTCTGGAATACTATATATAGTGCTTTCCACTCTCCTCAGCATATAGGAGTTACGGCCTATGATGCTGTGGTTACGGCATTGAGGGTCTGAAGCTGAATCAACCAGCTGGAAGCTCCAGGATTTGGTGATAAATTTAGTCAGTCCTGCTTTGTCGTGACACTTCTATCTCACAGCTGTTTTTTTTTTTTTTGTGGCTCAAATGCATTATTCATGTTTTTCTGAAAAAAATGAGTGGGACTCATAATTCATGCTATTCTTGTAGGGTGGAAGAGTGTTATTAATGTTCTGTCCAGTGCAACATCAGCACCTTTCCGCTTGCAATGTGTAATACTCATGCAAATTTTAGCACAGTAACTTAACCCTCTGAACATTATTTTTTATTCACTCAACTCCTAGTCCAGGCACTGGTGCACTTCCACTTGGACTACTGTAACTCTACTGATCGGTCTGCCTGCAACCACAATCAAGCCACTGCAAATATTTCAAAACGTGGCAGCTAGGCTGATCTTCAACCAGCTGAAAAGCGCTTGTGTAACACTGCTGCTCTCTTCCGTATACTGGCTTCCCATTGCACCTCTCATCTAATTCAAGTCCTTCATGCTGGTCTACAGGATCATCAACGGATCTGCTCCCAGCTACATGGAAACACTGATTCAGACCTACACACCCACCCGATCACTCAGATCAGTGAGAGAACAGCGATTAAAAAGTCTGTCCCCATGTAGAATCAACCACTACTCCAGACTCTTCTCCTTTCTTTTCCCTCACTGGTGGAACAAGCTGCTCAAACACATAAGAACTGCACTCTCTCTCTACCTTCAAGAAGCACCTCAAGACTCAACTGTTCCGTGCCTACTTCAGCATCTAAGTGCATCAGACATAAACAATCCATCTCTACCTAAATACAGACTAGAAAAAATTTCCAGATTAAAATTTTGTAATAGTAAGATAGTAATGTACCACTTATAGTTCATGTTACAGAACTTGTCTGTGTTTAATTTAATGTATTGGACTTCTTTTGTAGCATTAACTGATGATGAGGAATGTCCTCTTTCTACCATTCCAGATAGTAATGTACCACTTATAGTTCATGTTGTAGTACTTGCCATCTATTTTTAATGACTAAAAGGAATGTGTTGAACCTCTTATAACACTCACATCAGAGCTGACATGTGATTAATCGTTCATGTAGCTGGAAGTCACTTTGGATTAAAGCCTCATCCAAAATAATACCCTAACCCTAACCCAAATTAATAAATGTAAAGCAAATGTCTGATCAGTACACTTAGTAGTAGCAAACCAACCAAATGCTAATGTAATTTCAGTCATCTTTGATTGGTTTCCATAATTTACTAGTGTTCATTTGCTACTATAAGCTATTGTTTTGCATTACTCATGTGTCCATGAAAAATATGCTCTAAATGTATTAAAATAACTGCCATTATCTAGTGAAAATAAAATTACATGGTTAAACGCTCCATTCAATAAACCAAATACATACAAACCTTCCTATATGTTTGCATAAATATGCCCTAAAACTAATCAAATTAGTATACAAGTCCTAAGAGTAAAGAAAACCCAGTTAGATCAGATAAGACAGCTTTATTGTTTGCACATAATGAAATTTTGTTAGTTAGCTCTCAGCTTAGTGTAATATGAAAATACACAAGACACAATAATACAAAAGACAAATATATACAGTTACTAACAATGTCACTGGGCAAAAATTGCTATGAATATGTGACTGCAAGGGAGTTGTGTGTGTATGTGCAGGGGGGCAGATGGATTTCCCCACTCTGGGAAAAAGCTATCCCTAAGTCTGGTTGTCAGAGTTTTTATGTCCCTGTACCATTTTCCTGAGAGAAACAGCACATGCACTCCATTGTCTGGATGGGTGAGGTCTGCAGTGATTCATTTGGTATTCTTCTGCACTTGGCCAGTGTATACTGGTCCAGGTCTGGGAGAAGGCTACCCATAATCCCCTGTGCTGTTCTTCTTACTTGATTCATGCTTCCAAAATTCCAAACCATATTGTTTCATAAGGCAAATAATGTTCTCTACTGCAGAAGTTTGTAAGAAGCAGAGGGGAGAGACCAGTCCATTTCAGCTTCTTGAAGAAGGAGAGCCTTTGTTGGACTTTCCCCCACCAGGTGAGATGTGTTCAGTGACCAGGAGAGATCAGATGTTATCTGAATACCCATTGCTTAATGTTTTCCACATGCTCCATTGCTTTCCTGTGTATGAGCAGAGGAGCGTGTTCTGTCTTTCTGGCTCTCCTGTAATCCACAATAATCTCCTTGGTCTTGGTAATGTTAAGGACAAGGTTGAGTGTTGAGCACCATTGTGTCAGGTGCTAGATCGCCGCTCTGTGTTAAGTCTCATCATTGCCCAACAAAAGACCCACCACTGGTATCGTCTGCAAACTTTATGATTGTCTTTGTAGAGTACGTGGCAGAGCAGTCATGGGTCAAGAGGGTGTAGAGGGCTGGGCTGAGCACACAGCCCTGTGGTGTGCCCGTATGCAGAATTAATATAAAGGATAAAGAGTTTCTTTTTTTTACCACCTGTGGCCTGTTGGTGAGAAAGTCATTAATCCACAAGCACAAAGATGTAGACATTCCTTGGTTAAGACAAATTGATAATATGACCCTCTATGATTAGCAGTTAATCGTGAAGGTGAAATGCCAGGTCAGGATGTTTTTAATCAGTGGGATGACAATCAGGCATGTGTGGGTATGTTTAACTTATTTATTTATTTATTTATTTTATTTATACAGCGTTTTTTTTTTTTTTTTACAACTGACGTTGTCACAAAGCAGCTTTAAAGAGTTTATAGATTCCAGGTCCGAGCCCCCAATGAGCAAGCCAAAGGTGACAGTGGCAAAGAAAAACTTCCTAATTATAGGAAGAAACCTTGAGAGGAACGAAGGGCTCAGAAGGGGAACCCATCCTCCTCTGGTCGACACCGGAGAGTGATAAAAAGAAAAGAAAACTATGAACAAATAAGATCAAACTTTAAAAATTTGATCTTCAAAACACATGTTTGTAGAAGTGTCATGATACAAAAAAGAAGTATGTGGACCTCAAGAAAGAGTCATTGATTAAGCTGGAAAATTGTTTACAACTTTCTCTTCAGAATTTAAACTTCAGCAGTCCACAGTCAGACAGATTATACCATATGAAAAAACATCAAGGCCAGACTGAAGTTTGCCAGAGAGAACATAGACAAAGACAAGAACTTCTGGTATAATGTTCTTTGGACAGATGAGTCTAAAATGTAATTATTTGGACACAAGAACTGAGGACATTTCTGTTGTCTTCCACCATTTTTGCTTTTGGTCGCCAGGCAGGTGAAATCATGCAGTAAACACGCCCTTGTTCAGTTATTGTCGCAACAGTTGCAAATTTTCTTTTTTTGCTTGCCAGTCAAAGAATGCAACTTTCATTTACCAGACATTTTATGTCTAATTCACAAACTTGTACGCAATCTCAGAATCGAAACTTGATATATTAGTGGAGGTGGAGCATCAACAGGAACAACCAACCAGCCATCAGTCAAACAGCTGGGTTTCCTGTGTTGATTGGTCCAGACACCAACCACACAGAGGATGCATCAGTGATTGGTCCATAATACATTAGTGTCACCCACCCACCAACAGCAGCAGTGACCTATACAACTAGTACAACTGACCACGTTCTAGGCTACAGCGCTAACACGGACCCAGTTTGGTGAGTTAGAGATGGAGAAATGCATCAACCTGACATGTTGTGGTGAGGGGTGAGAGGCAAGGTTGGGACCTTAATGAGGTAAATAACATAAGGAAATTTGTCCTGCAGCCTTTCATGGCGAGAGGCAAGTTTGGCAAGTTTGGCTGAACTAACAACAACTAATTCGTTGTATATAGAGGAATGGACAAAAAATTCTCCAAACTGATGTGCAGGACTGATCAACAGTTACCATTGCATTTTTTAAATTGAATGATGTATATATTATTTATTATTCTTATTTATCACAAGACGTTCAGATTAGAAGCTGAAAGCAAAAGCTCACATAATTTGACAGCTCACAGAATTATTGGGTTGGTTTATTCTTATAACATCCAGGTTGAATTGAACAGAGTCAAATTTACACAGAAAACAGTTTTTCTGTGTGCCATAACATCCCTTCATCCTTAAAATTTTTTAACTTTGAAATGCACCCTCACTTCAACAGGATCAAACTGTTTTTGCACTTTCATAAATATAGACTAATAGCTGGTGTAAGTCCTGGGGATGTTACCCCTCCACCTTTAGTTTTGTAGACCCAGTGGTACGCTCCAATAATGTGTTTATGCAAACACACATCTATCTGGCTAGGTTATTTTATGTCGATGTTAGGACTCTTAAGGCAGCCAGACATTAATTGTTCTCCTTGTTCAGCTGCATTGTTTTGCATTGGTCTTCAGTGCAGGCCTTCAGGGCAGCTTCGCTGAGCCCAACAGCCCGAGAGCGCTTGGCTCAAATTTCATAATCCCACTCTTTGCATGTGCAGACACGTCCACTGCCCATGAGAACACCCATCTCATAGAAATGAATCCATTGATCCTTTCCATGCACGTCAGTCATGGCACAATTTAGAGCCAGATTTATGGGATGTCAAGTGCAGCGCTTAATTCTCTGAATCAATAATTGAAGACTGATTTTTTTAAACGGAAAGGGCAATTTTTTTAAATAAGCAAAAACAGGTGTATTTGAATGTGGAGAGATGAGTTTGGGGTTTGGAGACTGCTTTAAAGCTAATAACTTGCAAGGTGGAGAGGTCTTGTAGAAAATAACCAAGAGAAAAAAGTGAGGGGAAACAAGTCTGAGGTGTGTTTAATGGCATGTCGTTGAGTAAGCTCAAATTGCTATTGGATCACAGATTCAGGGAGGGAGTATCAAGGGAGTTCACCACTGAAATTGAGATTAAACAAAACCAAAAACACTTATTGTCAATTCCATGCATGGAAAGACGCATCTACTGACACAAGACGCTCCATGAATCCTAAAGTCTAAATCTATTAATAATGAAAAGCAAACAGGATGGGCAAGGTGGGCACCAATGTTTCTAACAAGAACTTTGACTAATGTCTAGACTGAGCCAAAGCTCCATAACTCCAGCTGATGCTCTGTTTAAGCTTTGAATATAATGGCAAACCTACTATCTACTTTGTTTGGCTAGTTGATCAGTGTTGTATGGCATGGGTGATGATTTACATACAGTGGCAAGAAAAAGTATGTGAACCATTTGAAATTTCATGTTTTTCTGAATTAATTTGTCATAAAATGTGAACTGATCTTTATCTAAGTCAAGGGTATTAACTATTATGATGTGCTCAAAATAATAACATGTCTTTATTTAGAACAACCATAAATAACTCATATTATTAGTGGGAAAAGTATGTGAACCCTTAGAATTAATAACTGGTTGATCACCCCTTGGCAGAAATAACTTCAACCAGTCACTTCCTGTAGCTACGGTTCAGACCTGCACATTGTTCAGGAGGAATCTTACCCCATTAATTCTGACAGAACTGCTTTAGCTCTGTGATATTCTTCACACATCTTATATGTATTGCTCTCTTCAAGTCATTCCATAGCATCTCTGTTGGGTTGAGGTCTGGGCTCAAATTTAGTTTTTCTGAAGCCATCCTGTTGCATTATACAACTTCTATAGCTGATGTACAGGCATTGTTAATTTTTTTTTTTTATTCACTTGGTGATTTATCTCCCTCTTAATGGCCAGGCCAGGCCCTGATGCAGCAATGCAGGCCCAAATCATGATGTTTTCTTCACCATACCTTATGGTTGGGATGTTGTTTTCTTGATGATATGCAGAGCATTTTTCCACCAGATGTTGTGCTGTGTTTTTCCCAAATAGATTAATCTTAGCTTCACCAGTCCACAAAATATTTTGCTAATACCACTGTTAGCCAGTTCCAATGATGCCTTAAAATCGTTGGCTGTCATTTGGGGTTGTTCCTTTACATACTCCTTGATTAGCATTCGTTGTGCTCTTGGGGTCATTTTGACTGGGCACCCACTTCTTGGTAGAGTAGCTCCATTTGTAAATGGTTGAACTGTAGACTGATGAATTCTAAAGTCTTTAAAATTACTTGAATCACCCTTTCCAGCTTTATGTAAATTAACAGTTATTGGTTGTAGATGTTCTGAAAGCTCGTTTTGTCAAAGCATGGCTATTCCTGGGGGTATTCTTCTTGTATGGAGCAAATTCAAAAAGTTCAAACTAATTTTCTTAACAAGTCTTCAGGTTTGCTAACACATGACTGCAATGAACTTTTTTCAGGTAATTAACTGAAGGGTTCACATACTCTTGCCACTAGCAAAATAAGTTGTTTATGATTGTTCTCAACAAAGACATAAAAGATTAGTTTTTTGTGTTGTTATTTCAGGCACATTATGTTTGTCAATACCCTTTATGTTTTATTAGTTCACATGAAAAACAAAACCATTAAATTCCAAAAGGTTCACATATAATTTTTTGCCACTGTATTCCAGTCATCTGTCATTGCATAAACAAAGGACAATACCACTGGTTTCATTGGTGCAAGCATCTTTAAAACACACCTCCCAGCTCCACCCTGGAGATGATGCCTAAGCAGTCACAGCTGATTTACTTCGAAAATATGTGACATCTGCTTCATTCCTGCTGTTACAGCAGCTTGACCTGCTAATAGACTTCTGGCCATGTTTTAGTAGCAGGGAATCACTGGTCATTTTTTCTGTCAGTCAGCATGTCTGAAAATTATTGCTTACAAAAACCTGACGAGGCCACTGATTGAGCTTCTATACACAGTGGTTTCCAGGAGAAACCTGTCATCTGGTGAAAGATTGTAACACCCAGCACTACAATTAAAGTTCACAAGCCAGCTGCACATCCTTGACAAATGAAGCAATTCCATTATACACTTGGGTGTTGGCCATTTTCTAATAATAAAGATTCAGGTGAATCCCATGATTTTCAATATTAGCATACATCAGCATAAAGCAATCAAGATAAATAGAATTAGTGGGGTTAAGGAATTTCCCATTTTAACTAAATTATATCATTTATAGCACCATTTGTGCTCATACTTTCTCCCTCTGTGGCATAAATACACTATAAAAGTGGCGTCCAATTACATTTGCACTGTATCTCATGGGTCTCAGCTTAATAAACACATTTCCACAGGGAATTGACCAAAATAACCCAAATTATCATTTCACTGCTTGATACAAAGTCTCACCAATCATGCTTTACAATGGGCAAATTGCAGTACTGCTTTTAAGGGCAAACTAGGGCTGTGGTTTGAACTCTTCTGGCTGTATGGATAACAAATATCTGTAACAAATAAAAAGTGTATTAAATGAGTTTAGATTAAATCTACACATTTATGGGTGTGTTTATACTAAGTATTTAGTTTATTGTGCTGATTCTCGTAGCGTTTACACTGGTACACTGTAGAAAAAACTGTAATGTATAATTACATTAAAATACTGGCAGCAGGTTTTCCAACTAATTCACTGACATTTACAGTGTCTGTGTTGTATTTTGACAGTTTCTTACACTAAATTCTTTTTAAACAGTAAAATACTGTGAACTATTTTTGTAAAATACAAAAAACATTGACAATGTTTATCTCAAAAAAGTGCCTCAAAACACAGCAGTATATAGCAGCAATTAGTTGGTGATTTTTAAATTGATTTAAGTGAAACATGCATAAGAACAAAAAGAAGGATATAAGAAACAAGGTGTTATACTTCGTAAGAACAAGAGGCCTCCTCCTGATACTGTAAGTTGAAAACATAGAAAAATTGTGAACTAAGTTGCAAGCTCAGTCAAAAACTTGTGTAGGAAACACCACAAATGACATAATCACTCAGCCTTGGATGTCCAGTTGTGTTCCTCCTCAGATTTGCACAAAATATTGTTTTAAAAAAAATATTGTTTTATAACAAAAGCATCATGTAATTAATGCAAAGCATCAGCACTGATTTGGATGTAATCTGCTAAGCAGTTGAGTGAATGAGTATGACAGTGAGGGAGCGTAACAATGAGTGGGTGGGTGAGAATGAGTGAGTGGGAGTGAGAGTGTGATTGTGAATGACTCAGTGACATGTTCAGGTACATATTTTGCATCTAAAAGATGAAAACATTTTTATAATCATTTATTTTGCTGAAATGTTACATTATTTAACAGATATGTATTTTAGAACAAAAATAATATAGAAAAGTTCTTGATATGCTGGAAAAATGAGGAAGTGTGAGGATCTGCGGCACTTTCTTAAGCTGGGCAAACTAATCTGATGAATGCAGGTCTCATCTAACTTAAAGTATCTTCTGCGAACATCTTAAAGGATCTTGGTGCCAGATACTACAGCACACCTTCAGCTCATGCCTCAACATAGTAATATGCAAATGCCTTAAACAGTGATGGAAATTCTGCTCAAACACAGCTGTTAATTACACACATGCCAAGAATTATCAGGTGATACTGTACCTGTCAAGGAATGTGAGGGTCCTCTCAACATTTGAACCCAGATGCAGAGGCGGAAAGTAAATAAACAATAAACAAAAGGAACTGGCCAAAATATAACAAAAACCCAAGGGCAATCACTCCCCCACTGAAACCAACTGAATGGGAGTGATTTCAAAGTGGCCCTGGGTGAGACTCGAACCCCCCTTCTGCACGGCCAAAAAGTAAAGAAAGTAATAGAAAACGGGGAGCGGCCAAAAATAAATAAATAAATAACCAAAAGGGGATCACTCCTCTCCCACACTCACACAGAGAGAGAGAGTGAAGACAAATTGGTCTGAGGCGGGTAGCGAACCCCAGACCGCCGCGTAGCTCACTGAGCTATCTGCAGCCCTTACTGCAGAAGCCGCGGAGCGGCAGTTAAGCGCGGGAAACAGTGCCGGAAAAGAGGCTATAAAACTATAGTATGAAACCCACCGCTATCGGGGAGTAGCGGTGAGAAACAGAACAGAAAGCCTTACCCCACCCGCTTCTGTGCTTGCGAGCGAAAGGCGGAAGTTATAGAGAGGGGAGACTTAAGGGGGCAGAGAGAGGGGATTTCTTTGCCTATCCTTTTTAAACTAGTACTCAACCCTACTCTTTCGAAAACCAGCAGGCAAACAGAGTCAGACGCCCAGAGGTCAGTCAAACTTAGAAATAGGAAAATGACCAAGCCCGGATTAAATCACATCTTGGTTCACGACTTGGTTCACCAATTGCCGGCTGGGAAATGTTCTGAAAACTGAACAAATGGACCAGCAACATGGCTTGGTCCCACTGGCTTTTTATAAGCAAACCCCCAGCTGCCGGCAATTGTTGCTGATTACGTCTCGGCGCTGACCCCCTTTTATACCATGACTCTTCTCCCTCTACACCAATATGGCACCTCTAACATTACGGTCACTGAACTCTTCCAAGTTAGTGATAAGTTCAGGAATTTGAGCGGTGAGTGCTCTGGTGCAGACAATACAACATGTATTTTAGAAGACGACCCTCAGGACTGCTTACCTGCATAATATTAAACAGCCCTGCATCGACTGTGGAGTTTCAGAGAGCTCTCATTTCCTAAGACCTGGAGTGGGAGTTCAAAATTTTCTCACCTTAAAGAGACCCAGCAAAGGTTGTCATTTCTAAGGCAATTGTGAAACTTTCTTCTGCTACAGGAGCTGTGGTCTACGTTTTACAGTTCAGTCACTGAATCTGTTCTGTGTACATCCATCACAGTCTGGTTCAGGGCATTATAGACAGAAAAAAAGAAAGAAAGAAAAAATTGGTATCCTTTGCCCACCCTTCAACGGTTATACTCCTCAAGAACCAGGAAACCCCCAGAGGATACTGCAGAGGTCTTAGTGAGACAGGCTACAGTGGTGCAGTTGTATTAAACTGTGTTTTTCAGTCATGTTGGTTCATTGTGTGAAGCTCAGAATAAGCCTGTAAACTAGTCAGCTAGTCAGCTTACACAAGCATTAAATAACATTAGGTATTAGTCTGTTTACTTTCCTTGTTAATATTTTTTTATTTAAGGTAGTCAAACAAAACCTCATTTTATTGAGGTACCTAATTGTGAATTACAGAAGTGAGTACAAAACCTGACAAGCACCTTTGAAATTACAAAATGTGGGTCAATAGCAATTTCTCACTATCAGAAGACTAACTTAATTGTGTATTAGTTGTTTTCTTTGCTAAACATTTATTTAAAATCTATTATCCGCTCTACACATATCAAAACAATGTATTTATCTGCTACGGTTTTCCTCGTCAATGGTGGACCATGAGAAAGTCTTGAAGATAGTTTCAACAGCAGGAACATCAGACCCAGGTCGGGGCTGAAAAAGGTTTTTAGAAAAAATACTGTTTAGTACCATAAATGCTTTACTGGTGCTCTGCACCACCAGCCCCCATTCTATTATGTTGCTGGTGGCGCATTGTTATTTGCTGTATTACTGTATCTTACCTTATTGATGGAATTTGGTTGTATTTTTACAGTAATTCATTAAATTATTGTACACCTGACCTTTTCACAACAGAAAACATAGACCATTACCTTTCACCTTGTATGTACAGTCAGATCAGCTGACAGTTAAAATAAGAAATATTGCAATAATAAAACAGAGACAACTACAAAGTACCCAGTCTGTTTCAATACTGACAGCAGCATCACTGAATCTGTCCTGTACATTGAGCCAGAGGTCCAGTCTTTGCAATTCTGATGTCTACTGCATGCCACTTGTGTTTGCAGATCAGAATGCATAGCAACAAGCTGGATTTATATAAGAGTTTTGTGTGGCTCTCAAGGTGCAATGTTATTTTTAGATTTGTTGCATTTTATTTCCAATCCATCTAGGATTTTACACATTGTGACATTTAATCTCATCTGATAAATGAAGTTGGGTGTGGGTGGTTGGAGCAGGGGCGTGATGCATGTTCTTTCCTTTAGTTATAGAAAGCTCTCAGCAGTAAGTTGGGCATTGTTAGAGAATGAGCCCATAAGTAGAGCGTAAGGAGTGTGGACACTCACTCTTGTCTGGACTGGAGATGGTGAACTGAAGCTCAGCGGGAATGTGAGCTCTACAGGAATGAGAGGTTCTGTAAAACAACACGGTTAAAGATACTCCGCAGGGGAAACAGCAAGACACCGGCTAAGCAAAGAATGTTGTGTGCTTACCAGAAAGTCGTCTGCTCCTGGCAGAATCAGAGACTGATAGAAAAAGCTGAAGTAAAGAATTTAACTGAATTAACCCCTTAGCCCAAACATTGTTGATCAGCCAAAGATTGCTTCTTCAAGCAGACCCAGTTCCATCTGAAATAAATTGGGGTACATGCTAGGAAAGTGTGTGCTTTAATTGCTTATTTGTGGTGATTAAATAAGCAGGGCTGCTATGGAAGAGTGGTGGTAATTTTAGAGCCAAACAATTTTGGCATTGGGTGAGTTCCATAAAGTGAAAAATAAATCAATAAAACACAACCATTTAAGTTTTTAGATTTGGTTAGCATTACATTTCCCAAAATTAAAAATAAAATAAAATAATGCAATATGTAATAAATTGCAGGTACTATTATAAACCCCATTACAAGAAAAGTTGAGCCATATTAAAAGAACAATATTTTTTTTTTAACTGACTGACAGGTCTTTTTTTAACTGACAAACTACAAAGCAATAACTTTCAGTGTTTTGACTGACCACTTTTACTGTATTTTTTATAAAGTGCAATAAAACAAGAATTTGAGATTTGCTAACCCTTTTGAACTGTCCAATGTTTTCACTAATCAACATAAATGTATTTTGTAAATATTTGACACATTAACTCCACTGTATTTTAACATATTTGAACAAGCAAGAATGTTTGATTCTAGATGCATGCACTTTCACACCAGCAGTAGCAAGAGTAACCTGCCAGTCTCATGATGAATGTCTTTGATGGATTGATGGATACTTTTTCATAGCAAACAATCTGTTCTTTAGCAAATTTTGCTGGGACAGTTGTTCTTGGCAGTCATTTGAAATCACTTGTAGATGCTTTTATATAGAGAAATTATTTATTTCAGTTCACCTTAGTAAATGTCTTGCCACAGGCAAGCCTCAGAGAGATCTTTACAACCTGGCATGATACCACAAGGTGCTTGTGCCATTTGGATGAAATGTCAACAATTTCCATGGCATGTACACACTTTTACATGCATTTAATCTATTTCTCTGCCATCATTGAACATTCCATGTGCTAATAAAAGAAGATGAATGTAATGTACATTATGAATAAATGTAGATTAATTAGTCTTCTGTGTTCCTGAAATGACACATTAACGCACTGTTCTTAAGTAAAAGTTATACAGACTGTCTAAACCAGGCTGTAAGGCTAATGTAGCTAGTAAGTAATAGAAACTTCTAATTTGAGACAGAAAAAATACAGGAACTTTATCTGATAGAAAGAATGTCAAAACCTTACTCAATTAAAAGTGTAAAAATGGTGGCAAAAATCTTGATGAAGTACAGCAAACATAAACAAGTAAAGACAATGTATTACTTTTTCCCAGATATAGTAATAATTAGCTCATATTTTTTCACCATGCATTAAAGTAACTTTAATGCTTTGCACAAGCTCACCTCATTTAGACTACGGTATTTCCCCAACAATAGGCTGTGACTTATACATTGATTTTTCAAACCTGGTATTGGGTGCGTCTTGCTTAAATGGGACGGCCCATCTATTTTTCTATCAACTTTTATGTCTATGTTTACTTTACTCATTGCAATCTGATACAATGACAATAAAAAATCATTATCTTTTTCTTAAAAACACATTCACTAAAGTATAATTCAGGGCACAAAAAGATGACATCCCAAAATTATTAGTTGAATTTAAATGTACTGTTTACTGCAGCAATAAGAGTTCAAAAAGCAACGCAAATCAAAGATAGATCAGTGACGGGTCAGTGTAAAATGCAGAACATGAAAAGCGCCATTGCTTACCTCCACTTTCCACTGGAAAACAGAAACAAACAAGTGATTTGCTGGAATTAGCATAATTTAGCAGTTAGCCTAGTCGTCATGGTAGTCCGCAGTGCAACAAAATACGCAGACTGTATGTATTGTCAAATGTAAGCAGTTGTAGAGTTGACCTCGTCTAAATGCAGCATATGATTTACTTTACTCAGTATAACTTCACAATATGGTTGTCATAATCTGGCGAATATGATGAATGAATTCAAAGACAAATAAGAGAGAAGAAGAAAAAAAACCTTTATTTTTTGTTGGAAACAACTGCACTGCTCTGTCACGCTACTGCTACAATGCACCTCTGCATATTATGGGTGAGTTCTCTCACTTAAATGGTGCTGCAACAAGCTTATCTTAAACTTTTTAAGCCCTTTGCTACATTTCAATATATCTTAGTACATAATGCACGCTATGAAAAAGCTACATTTAACAGAAATAAAAGGAACAAAAGTTTTAATTTTCATTTGAATGACTGGAGGGTGGGGGTACTGCAGCACAGCAATGTCAAGTCAAGTCAATTTTATTTATAGAGCACTTTTTACAACTGACATTGTCACAAAGCAGCTTTACAGAGTTTATAGAATCCGGGTCCGAGC
>JBBIGC010148556.1:10000-13021 GCA_037576955.1 Lepidarchus adonis | reverse complement strand
ATCCAAGTCGAGTCCTGAGCTAATTAACTGCAAATTCAAGTCGAGTCCTGAGCTAATTAACTGCAAATCCAAGTCGAATCCTTAGCTAATTAACTGCAAATCCAAGTCGAGTCCTGAGCTAATTAACTGCAAATTCAAGTCGAGTCCTGAGCTAATTAACTGCAAATTCAAGTCGAGTCATGAGCTAATTAACTGCAAATCCAAGTCGAGTCATGAGTCAGTTAAGGAGAAGTCTGAATCAAGTCATAAACTTGTTAAAGGAAAATCCAAGCCGATTTTCAAGGCAGTTAAAGGCAAGTCCATGTGACGTCAATGTTTCTGTAGCAATGCAAATATAAATGCCAATAAAAGTCATTGACATTACAATGCGCTGAGCCAGTCATCTAACCATCTAGCTTCTAACACATCAACTTCAAGAACTAACTGAAAGACTTTGCTGCCTAATATATCCAAACCCTTGACAGGAGCCAGTCTTATGAGAGTGGTTTTACATATAATGTGTTGAACGAAAGAATTATATTTCAGATGCGACATTGCTGTATGATCAACTGATCGGACAATGTCTGATCAACTGACCGGATAATGTCTGATCTAGCGTATTTGTGTATTTGTAAAAGGCAAGGTTGGGTTTGCTTGCTCTTGCGCTCGGCTCGTTCTCATTCCATGCAGTTTGCTGTGATGGGAGGCTGGAGACCTCAGCGATGAATGAAAGTGGACGGGTGGAGGTAAAGTTTGATAAATCAGCCGAAGAGCAGCCAGGTTTGATAAATGGCCTGGACTCAGTCTCCAACACAAACACACGCCAGCTGACAAGCTGATGTCTTTCTACCGCTGCTGCTCTTTCACGTTCCTGGGTTGGTTCTCCTAGTTTCATGGAACAAGACCTTCTAGTGCTGGAACCTCCAGAGTACTCTGCACTTTGTGTACCTGAGTATACTTTTATAATGATCTACATTTAGGATTCAGAAGCTTCATTTTTCCCAGATTTTTCTACATTTGTTGACTAACCGATCACATATTTAATTGGTGAAGGCCTTTAGAAAGGCACTGATGGGTATTAGGCGTAAGAGTCGACTGTGGCAGGTGAAGGCTTGACCGTCTTCCGTACAGTGTAATCCGAGACACGAGTACTGTGCAAAAGCCTCAGAAATGTATATGCAAGAGTAGTTTAGAGGCAGTAAGTGTTTTTAATTGTTTTATTTTCAGATACTAATATCAGAGTAACGAATAAAATTAATAAAGTGAACACATGTTTGTTAATGTGCTGGGTTCCCATTTCCACAAGTCTTTAAGATTTTTTTCTTAATTTTTTTGTGCTTTTTTGTTTGGTTGCATTTATTCTAATGAGTATTTCTTCGTTTACATGTTACTATAGCAACCCGAGCACGTGAGGGGCAGAGAATGACGTTACTCTGATCGTTGTTAGCGCATTTCAGAAAGACGCTGCTAATAAAGTTACATAATTACACAGTGGATTCACCTTTATTATTATATTTACAAAATACCACAGTTTTTGTGTTGCTCGCATCATTTTATTTTGTTGTTTTTATCCGCGACACATTAAATGCCGATCCGTGAAAATATTATCTGACATTAAACACATCAGAAACACAATGTTTATGCAAATGTGTAAAATGCTGTGTGGGTTGGGATTGTCAATGAATAGTCATCAAATTTTAAAAAATCTAATCATTTGTTAATGTCATTGTTGTTTCATCTAAAAACGTGTTTTTCCTGGAACCGACTACCAGCAGGAAGTTGGGGTAATAAACCTACGTGCTGTTTGCCAACTGCCTTTAAACAACAAAAAGAATGCATTACTACGAAGCATCCCATTTAAAATGTGTGTGGCCTGGTGTTACACTGGATTTGCTGAAGTCTTTGTGGTTTTGTTGACTGTGCCAGTCGTCTTCAGTGATATCACATGAGGCACTATCAGAACCTACGGAGGAATGATCCTTCATTCTACACAAATGGAGATGTTTAAGCGAGATGTGCTTTCTCTACGCCATCATTCTGAAAAATTGCTGCTTTAGAACATCTGAGGAGGACCAGCTGTGAGATTATTATTTTGTATTTTTTCAGATGTCAAGTTTCACTATCGTTCTCCAACGCAGTGAATAGAAGCAGGTATAAATATGTTGAAAAGTGGAGAGAACATTTTTCATTCTCAGTGGATTCGAGGACTGAACGCTGTCCACGGTGAAGTTCAGGCTATGAAGGTATTGTGCGTGAATAAAAGGTGTTAAATGACTCTTTAAGTGTTTCTTAATGGAATAAGTGCTGGAATCATGCCATTATGCTGGTAGCACAATGTCCTTTCATTGTAGAGCTTAGTTTTCTGCTCAGTGCTTTCTCATTCTGCCATACACAAGAATTGCATTGAATAATGATTTAAATGTAATTATAAAATTGCACACTTAATTACATAGTAGCTGTATAATAAATTACATTTTATATTCAGTTTCAACATCCCCATGACCTGCTTACATGTAGATGATGCTGTCTGTGTTAACACTACAGATGATACAATATCAACAATAGTATGAAAATAAATGAAGATCTCCATGTTCTTGGTCATGTACATTAATGAAAGGAATGTGGAATGTTTCTCTAATTCTGGAGGGTAACAATGCAGCCAGTCTGTGATATTGATTTGATTCATGATGCAAGAACTGGGATGTTTTCAGCTTCCAGGAAGTGTGTACAGATTCTTCAATATGGGGCTGCGCATCATCATGCTCAACGTGAAGTGAAGGTGGTGGATGAATAGCACAACAATGGGCCTCAGGATCTCGTCACAGTATCTCTGTGCTTCAAAACACCATCAATAAAATACACCTGTGTTTGTTACACCTTTAACATACACCTTTCCATAGCATAACCCCACCTCCACTATGACCGACTCCATCCACAACGTCAGCAAAATGCTCAGCCACACACACTGTCTGTCATCTGCCCTGAACAGTGAAAACCGGGACTCATCCGTGAACAGGACGCCTCTCCAACGTGGAGACGCCA
>JBBIGC010148556.1:0-5000 GCA_037576955.1 Lepidarchus adonis | reverse complement strand
TGTAACTGGATGGTAACAGTGTCTGTTGGGTTGTGGGTCAGTGGTGAGCTGTCACTATAAGTTAAGCTTTCACTCACTATTGGATTCGAGTAATATGTTTGGGTCAAACTAATGGAATTGAGCACAAAACTGGCGATTCTGCTTGTGAGCTTGTGCTGCATTTCTACAGGGAATCCTTCAGTAACACTGTGGCTGCAGCTTCCACTCGTACGAACAGTGACATAACTGAGACATTTCCCCTCACAAACTCAGATCTACAGAAATAAAAGTTAGTGTTTGATTCTCTTATCTGTTTCTAATTGTGTTGGAGGTTAGTCTGACTTGGGAGGCCTTCAGTCCAGCTCCTGAAAGCCTGACCAATGAGAGAGTAGCTCTTAGCTATAGCATATTTAATTTTCTAAGTAAATATGTTTCTGAAAGTGCTATTGACATGAAATTTTCACGGTAACAACCAACCATGCAAATAAATCAAACCATAGAATCCCATACATTAAGTTATGTTTAATAAAATGGAATGACACAGGCAGGGGTGCGTCTAGTTTTTCTTAAAGGAAGCTAAACTGTAGAAGGGTAGCACACTAAAATGACAATTTTATTTAAATGTTCACCTAAAACATTTTTGTTCAAAAATGTGGAAGCTTGAGGTTGCTAAGTATAACGTTTGTTATACTCGCTTTGGGTGCAGGTTTATTTTTCCTAGTCACGCAATTAGCATGTTTAGCTTAGCGTAGCTGAACTCTACATAACTTAGCGGTGCTATGCTAACGCTATAAAATTGACTTTTTAAGCTAAGTCAACATTTACGAATCGTTAAACACTAAATATTGTAAACACACGTTTGTCTTTATGCTTTGTGCAGAAGTCCGACGAGCTTTGAAAGGAGAAGGCTGGAGTTCAGCTCTACTGTTTGAAACTCCATTCTAACTATACAAACTGATTGACAGCTTTGATGTGGGTGGCCAGGCACAGTGGACATTCAGATTTCACCCCTGTGGTCCCACTCTGGACACAGGGAAAACGTATTGAACACGTGAAGAAAGGAAGTCGCAGAAAGGCTGGAAAACCATGACATCAGCTAAATCAGTAATTAGAAAAAAATTACGGGATTTTGTGAAACATCAATTGCAAAAAGTGCAATGAAAAATAGAATGGACTGGTCAGGCAGGTGAACGAGTAGAGGAAAGAGGGAGTTGGCTTGTTTAGGCCTCCTGGTGCATTATCAGCTATGTGTCATGGGCAAAAATAACCACACAGCTTAAGCCGAGAAATGTGTCTTTGATATAGACGACGTGTGCTTTCTGTCTTCTCGCCGTTGAAGCTTTTGGGGAATTTCGGGAACGCCACGTGTGTTTTTTAATAAAGGGGATTATTTTAATTAGATGGGACCACAGTCCCTACATGGGGTTCATTCTGCCAGAGCTCCACAGTGGCTGGTTAGCCTGAACCACAGTAGGGACTTTGCACATTCTCTGTACTCTGGACTCGTGTGATGTGAGCAGTCACAGCTTGAGTACTTGTTCAGTTGCAAGCTCACATCTAGTTCAGATACTAGATTAGATGCCCAGACGTGTGCTGGATCTATGGGAGGTAACTTGTGTGGACCAGCGTAGTCAAGCAGCAATGGCCCTTATCACCTGGAGGCCTCTTCCTACAGTTCTCCATCTTAAGATCTTACTCAACTTTACTACCAACAGCTCCTACTACTTCCATTGGCCCTAGTCCAGTATATAAACTTGAAGTTCCCTGTTTCAGGTTGTCAGGTTTGTTTCGTTACAGTCTTTTATGTCTTAGCCCCGCCTTAGCCTTGCCCCCTTGTCAGTGTCTGCACCTGTCTCTTGTTCCTTGTCCAGATGTTCTATGCTATGTCTGATGTATTTAAGCCCTTGTGTCTCCGTTCTGTTCTCTGAGGCTGTTATGTTCTTTGATATGTTTCCTGTAATAGTCTCAGTTATGTTTCCAGTTTGGATCCTTGTTAAGTCTTTGGAGGTTTTGGAATGAACCTTTTTGTTTTACCCTTTATGAATTAATGTAGTATAATGGTATTTAAGCATAAACATGAGGACCAGAGTTAAACTGAGTTGTGATGTTAGCAATGACACCACTGTTCCAAATCCCACCAAACGTTCTAGGTTAAGAATTCCAAGTCTGTATTTTGAGGAACATCCTATTAGGTTTTGTGACCTAAACTGGCAGCTTGATGTCTAAGAAAACATCATGACTTGATAAGTAACTCCATCAAGATCAGTCCTACCTAAGTTCAACCCAAACAAGACACCTACGTGATATTACTCCTCTGGTGGGAAATGTATTACCTTGACCCACCAAAAAACAAAGGACGTCCAGTTTGTGCAAAAGTTTTGGCCTCCCAGCTCAAATGACATGTCTTTGTTCATTTTCTATCTGAAAAAGTTCACGTCTTCAGTCAATAACACCCTTGCAGCTATTATAGTGGTCCTGAATTTTATAGTCACACATAAAATCTGGCATAGATGGAACATTTGGTATCATTATATCGCTCTATATTTCTCTAGTATGTAAATAAGAAATTACAGGAAAAAATGGCAATGCAAAGCGTATCTTTTGGTATTTTGGTCAGGACTGCATGTGATCCATGTGAAGCAGATTGGCGGAACAATACCTATCATTTGGATCCATTGAAAGAGAAGGAATCTGACCAAGAAAAGAAGACGACGTATAATCTCCAAACTCTACTGTTCCCGAGCGCTGGTACATTGTGCAAACAGCACAATTGGCATTTGTACCCGCCCATAGAGTCCCTTCCCTTCCGTAGCTTCTGAGAATTCACGAACAGGCGCTTGTTGTATTAGCTGTGTGTGGTCCGTCACCATGGTGCAAAGCCATCTAATATTTGCCTCGTTCTCTTTTCCCTCCTTTGGAGTTACAAATATGGAATCAAAATCCTGTCATTTATTTTTCCATCTGTGAATCGCATCTGTGGAGATGCGAATATTATTTTAATTAAAGTATCGGCAGGACATATTTGTTCAGGCAGATATATTGTACCCCCAGATGTTGGGCTCTGTCGGTCGAGGAGTAAATCTTATAGGGAAGAGGTTATTTTTAGGAGAAAGCATCAATATGGACGTATTACCCTTGCTTTCAACATTCATTTTTAAATTTACACATTTCATTGCTTCTGTGACCACGAACTAGGCTGGAGAAGCTACTCGCTTTTTTCCATGTTTTCACAAACATCTCAGAGTCCAGAGCTTTACCATGTTGTATCGATCGGCGTGCCACCTTTGACCTTCCCCTCAGAGGAATGAAATTACCCGTCATGGGCTGTTGGGTCAAGGCTGGAATGTTGTCCACCACCCGCTTGGTGTCACCTATAAATGACCCCAAATACTAAGTTAACGTAAAGGAAAACCTGCTACAAATTTGTGCAACTGTATATTTGAACTTTTTATTGCCATCATAGTTCACCTCGATATTTCCCAGCCTCTCTTTATCCCTTCGGCCATTCTGGTTCCTAGAGGCTCATGGCGCATTTTCAACGCACTCAATCCAACTCATTACCAACCCGTCACTGAGCTGAGCTTGCTGTATTAACACAGGAGAGTGTGGGCCTGTCGGATTGGGAAACACTTCCTTGGGCGGAGCTAAAGTGCTGCTGGGCAAGGGTTGGTTTTTGTGATGTCACAAAAACAGCAAAGGTCCATTCTTGAAAGGCATAGTTTCTAAAGTGAATTGTTCCATTACAAATAAAAAAAAAAGTCTTTAAAATTATAATGTAAATATAGTTTTTAATGGTTATACTAAATCTGGTGACCTGGCAGAGTGCGGCAGATGGTTTGAGGTTCCTGGTGAAGTTGTGTGCTGAACAAGCACCTACAGATCTCATATTCCTAATCAATTAACCCGACTCGATGTTAATATGATGCTAAATGGAAGATTTGATTTTCTGGTTTGAACAAATTACTGGCACAAAAGGAGAAGCGGCGGCAATGAGGGGCTCAATAATGAAAGAGACACTCAGTTAATTCATTCCAGCCCGCTCAGACTCCATGCTAATTTCGCTAATAACAGCGTTAGCAGGGTAATTGCCCGTTGAGCGTTCAGAAGACTCCTGCTATGCTACAGCTGAGGTTCACCTGTATGGTGCATTCAGCCTCCTCACATCTCAACGCTGTGTCTAATACCTGTGACGACTTGAAGGCAATCGTAGTAGGGAATCTTGTGCAGCTGTTAGACGCAGCCCATGCCGCTAGTAGCGCTGCGATTTCCCCGGAGACGTTCATCTTCATAATTGCATGTTCTTCATGCTGCGCGCTTGGACAGGGCTGCCCTTGAAGTAACAGATGCGCAGCAGCGATCGGAGCACGTCTATGGGAATTAAAGCAGAAGTGCATCAAGTCCAGTCACTCTCGAAGTGACGGAAGGAGCCGAGACGAGTGTAGGAGGTGCGGATCTGCTGACAAATGTGCTGCCGCAGTTTGTTTGCAGTGTTCTGGGAAGTAGATTAAAAGGGGATGTACGTGGACAAGTGGGGACAGTGTTTCAGCTTAACACCAATTGATTTATTGCGTGCGATTTTGCCAAAACACGTCCAGCGCTGTCCTCATAGATCACATGTAGTTGCACAAAGCTGCCTCTTTCTCTTCCCGAGCTTGACTCGAGGCCGTCTTTATTGACTCGAGACTCAACCTGAGACTTGCCTGTTTTCGCTCAGGACTTGAGACTCTAGTGACTCAGGACTTGACAATTTCCTCTATAAAGAAAGAGACTGTACTTGAGACTTGCTTATATTGACTCGAGTCCTGAGTGCTGTTTATACCGACTCATGCCTTGACTTGATACTTGTCTATATTACCTCAGGATTGAACATGCGACTTGATACTTGTCTATATTACCTCAGGATTGAACATGCGACTTGATACTTGTCTATATTACCTCAGGATGGAACATGAGACTTGATACTTGTCTATATTACCTCAGAATTGAACATGAGACTTGATACTTGTCTATATTACCTCAGG
>JBBIGC010148512.1:0-18709 GCA_037576955.1 Lepidarchus adonis | reverse complement strand
TTATTATTATTATTATTATTATTATTATTATTGTTGTTGTTGTTGTTGTTGTTGTTGTTGTTGTTGTTATTATTATTTTATCTTTTTGTCATATTGCTGACCTCTATTTCATATAGTTATATCATAACTATTATTATTGTCATAATAATAATCAGAATGACTTTAAATGCTGTGGAACATCATAATCATAATACTATTGTAAAACAAGATGTTCATGTATATATTTGCCAATACCAGCACCAGAACCTAATCAACAATTAATGCAGAAATTAGGAATATGTCTGCCGGGATTAGACAAAAATATAACATATTTATTTCTGCAAGCAATATTCCGCTGTTCCAAAGCATGAAAAAAAATCAACTATCGTTTTGAAATGTTGGTTATTTTGAAATATACGTTTGATTAAATTATTAATTTTTTTTACCAATATTGATTTGATTGCAATGTCATCATCTAATGCGTTTAACATAGTCGTCCACAGGCCTGACAAACCGCAGCTTATTGCAAACACCATGCAGTGCAATCCATGACGACTGGCTCTGAGCATGACAGAAGTCCATAAATAATCTCCACATGTTCAGCAGCATATTAGCAGGGGGCTCTGAGATGCTAGGACCGTTGCAGATCATCTAATGAGCTCATGAGCATTTGCTTTGATTGCATTTCATAAGGGCATCAGTGTGAAATGACAACAGTCAGCATCAGTGCAAACCACAAAGAAGAGTTAATGAGCAATAGTATGGAGAGGTATGAGATAGAGATATGTTTCTCCTTTGATTAGCCCGACTGAACCCGACCATGCAGTGCAGGCTTTAGACACGGATTGCCTTTGGTGTAAGTTCAAATAAAACGAGGAGACAACAATGCGAATCCTCCGCGGTTTGATCTCTTGCAGACAAAGCTCTTTTTTTGTTCTCTGCTTGGGAAGAACACGGAGACAATGCTTCCATAAAATCTGTGCCGCCTCTTGGGACATTTGAATACATTAGAAATCTGAACACCACCACTACCACTCTCTAAAAAACACAGTGCCAACAGTGCAGGCTCTGTAATAAGACTTCCTTTCAAAGGCCTGCTGGATTTCCCAAATCCTCGCAGTGATCATACAAGAAAACAGTGAAAGCGTGAGACCTACAGAACATCTCCTAAAGCAGTTCTCAGTTAGCCAAACAAATAAAAAGTCCCATATGATGGAAAATCTCATGTTCATGCTGTATGGAAATAACGAGATGTTTCATGTAACCGAATATGGATATTGACCAGTTGTGATGTCACAAAAACCCCAAAAACATACATTTGACATCTAACAACTGACATCTACTTATGCTGAAGTTATAAGAAGTGGTTCTACATGCTTTGCAGGGCAGCCAATCAGAAGAGAGGAAAGAGTAATGAGAACATGTTCATTTCTAAAGGATGAAGAGAGTTGGAAATGACAAATAAAAGGAAATGTATATAAAACCCAACAAACATAATAAGTGGACCTAGAATTAAAAAAAAAAATACAAGAATGTAGGATATTATGTCTTTGTTCACAGTGAGAATGGTCCTGTTTCTTCTCCTTTAGGACAAGCTTAATCCATCACCTGATGTTGGACCACTGGAAGCTTTTATACTGTTATTCTCTTTCTCCCTGAAGAGCTACATCCCTCTCTGCCTTGATTAGATGTGTTGTTCCGCTACACTGGAACCAGCAGTTACAATCTGGACAATTTAAATTCAAGTCGAGGAGCTCAAACGAGTCTATTCTGTTATGTATCTTGTAAAATATGTCAAATTATTCAGATTTATTTCTCACCCTACATCAGCGTAGGGGAAACTGAGCAGCCCGAACAAATAGGTGGGAACTCAGACGTGCCTGTCAGATTTCAAAGACAAATGTCTGTTTTTTTCACAATCAAAGCGTAATGACTTGAGTTTGGATTCAATCACTGTGATGCACTGGGTGGTGTTTCACCTTCACTGCTTTGTTAGATTTAGCAACTTTCTCTGCCCATCTTAGCAACTTCTTTTTCACCTGCCGTGTTCTGGGACTTCTCACGATAAGATACGATACGATACATGGTCCATGATAACGATAAAATCACAATACATTGGTTCTGCTACAATCGATATATTGCAAGACAATGATATAGTGATACATCATAGAAACATGGGGGGAGAATTCATTTACATAAAAAAATAGCAATGCTTTTTCAAATATTTTAATTAAAGAATGCTGTATGTTAAATGTAACTAATGAGTGACACAAAGGCAGTTTAATAAAGATATTGTAACTTTATTTCAGCCAGAACATACACTATATTGCCAAAAGTATTCACTCAACCATCAAAATAATTAAATTCAGGTGTTCCGATCACTAACATGGCGACAGGTGTATAATTAAGACTGTTTCTATAGTGAAATCCAGCGTGGTACCATGACAAGATGCAACCTGTGCAACAAGTCCAGTCGTGAATTTTCCTCACTACTAAATATTCCACAGTAAGTGGTGTGGAAGCAATTGGGAAAGACAGCAACAGTGCTCATCAACTTTCTGACCTCCAAACTACATGTGGCCTTCAGATCAGCTCAAGAACCTTGTGCAGAGAACTTCATTGAATGGGTTTCCATGGCCAAGCACCTGCATCCAAGCCATACATCACCAAGTGCAGTGCAAAGTATGGGATGCAGTGGTGTAAAGCGCCGCCACTGGACACTAGAGCAGTTCTCTAGAGTGACAAGTCACACTTCCCCGTCTGGAAAACTGATGGACAGGTCTGGGTTTAGCGGTTTCTCTCACTGCATTGTGCCTAATGTAAAGTTTGGTGGAGAGGTGCTGACCCTGTGTTTGTTTGTTCAAATTATTGGTAAGAATTCACATTCACAGAATCCAGCACAGTTTGGTCATTTCCCTGCTCACACACCTGCTTCAGCTCATCTGTTCATTGTTCATTGAGTGTTTGAGGAGGGGAACTACCAGTGTGTAGGCACACCAATAGCGTACAATAATTAAACTCACTGCCTACGCCTCACTAGCTTTCTAGGCAGGTTAAGGGTGATTCATGACACTACAGTGAGTTGGCTTTCAAGAAACACTTGGTAGGTTGCTAAATTTAGAAAACTAATATGGGTTTAATAGGTACATACTGTTTAACCCAGGTCCCTCACCTTTCTTCAGGACATTAGACCATTTTGTATGAGCTTAACTTGCCAATATTGTGTAGTTCCCCCTCACGCAACCCGAAACAGCTCTGACTATGGTGCACTGTGTGGTCAGACCCCTTTCTATCGCCAGACAGGCAAACCCTCCACCACCCCACATGCTTCAGTGAGTCTTGGGTGCCCTGGAGCAATCCATAAAACCTAGCCATCATATTAAGGCCCTTGTCAAAGATCCTTTTGCTCATCCATTACTCCTGCCTCTAGCACATCAACCTCAAGAACCGACTGTTCACTTGCTTCTAATATATCCTGTTAATGAAATAACAAGATAGTCAATGTTATTCACTGTACCAGTCAGAGGTGCTAATGTTATGGCCGGTCGACGTACATAAATTGTCCCGTTTTGTTAAAAACCACTGCAATTCCAATATTACCAAAGGTTTATTGACAAATAACATCAATGGATCCATCAGGCACCTCTGATGTCCAGGCGTCTTAAAGAGCAGCAACAGAACAAGCCCACAGCTGAGAGGGCTGTATTTCCGTTCTGCCGACCATCCGTCGGACGCTGGAACTGGAAGTGCTGACAACGACACTTTGACGCTCCTTAAATCTGACAAGTGACAGCTAATCTAGTGTCTGCATGAGCATAATTCTCCACAATCACACTGTCAACCTATGAGTCACACGCAACTGCATCGTTTGTCAGTGTCAATTTGGGATTTTCGCTTTAAAGTCGAGCAATTAAGAGGCCTTTTCTGGAGAAATGGATCAAACCCAGCCTCACTCCGAGAGTGTCCGTCAATAAAGAAGCCCCGGTGCGAGTGTAAACGAGTCTTGTACTAAGCTTAATCCTTGCCTGGGAAAGCAGCCCTAAATAGTTCCGATTTAAACCTTAACCCACAGGGGCTAATCCCCCTCGACAATGGATTTCACGGCCCCGTCGGCTTCCTTTGGAGGGAAAAAAAACAGAACTATGAATTTTGAAGAGCCACTGAACTAGATTTTACCCACTAAAACATGAAAGAAGTCATTCCTAGATCTGAGGCCTGGCTCATATGACCACACCTGTTCATGTGTGATAAGCAGTGCCAGTTCAAACAGATCTAACAGTGGGTAAGAGGGCTCATGTATTCTCCTTCTAATGCACTTACGTGAGTAAATACTAAAGCAAAACACCACATACAATGAAAAAGTCCTTCCTATCACTTCCACCTGAATAAAAATCTATAAACAACGCTGTAATATATCTTTAAGATTTACTTGTTTGAAAGCAGCAAAAGTAGCATCCCAGTGTTTCCAGTGAAGGCGTACAACACCCGAACAAAATCAATCAGCAAAGATAACACCCTGTTTTTTTTTTATTGCTTTGGAAATATATGCCATATAATTTTTTATACATTCTACTATATAGTTTCTTACAACAAGAGGCTATAATAAAGGTATTTTTTTACATATAGTAAAAAAACAGGTGAAAACAGATGTGACAAGTGCATATTCCTTTACAAAAATGAGGTATTTTAGGTACATCCTAACCTGAGCAGCGGAAGAGTGTCTTTACACAACTATGAAACGTTCCACACAAACAGTCCTGGGCAAAAGTCTTGAGGAAATTATATCTGAAAGTTTTTTTTCTTCCAACGAAACATTAATATTAAGAAATGTAAATAACAGTAAGTCAGTAAACATGGACTGTGTCAGTGTGTTGACTTCCCCATTTAAAGCCCAGTGTTACTGGTTGTTGCCATCAAATTCCTGGTTTGGCCTCAATCACTCCTTCCGTACATTAAACCAGGTGCTGCTGGAGCTTCACACATCTATGCAATAGCTGGAGGCGAAGAAGATCTGGAACCAAACCTGTGAGACACTCTTCACATCGTCTAAACTCCCCCTTATCCAGCAATGTTGCAAGCACAGTCTGCCAATCAAATTATTCTGTACCCAGCACAGGAACTGTCGGAAGACATAGCTTAGCATGCTAGGAAACAAGCTGCTGCCTTATTAATATATTATTTACAAATTTACCTTCATATACATACTGTTATTGTCAGAACAAAAGCTCATATCTCCAGATAAGCTACTTTACAGGATATTTTTTAACAAAATGATTCAAACAAAGAGTACTGTAACTTAGCTTAACTAGCTTCTGAGCTACATGCTTTGCTAAAACCAGTAAGAGAGAGAGCACCCTGGAAAAGGCTCCTACCCCTTCCCCTAAGGCCTTGTCCACACAGGTGTTGAAATCTTGGATAAATGAACGCACAATGAGCGTCCTAGGCATTTTATAGCACTGTATAAATGACTTCAGTGTGACGTCATGATTGGTCCGTCTCTGTTGAATGCCAACTGGCAGCTCAAACTGTAATGCTGTGTATCTACATGTGGGGGCAGTAATGAGGAAGTCCAGGTTCATCCTTTATTGGCTTTGCGATAAATAAATAAAAAATCCCGCATACAGACATATTCTATATATACACGTATATACTCACTGCTTTTAGCGGGTTTACCCTGTGAAGAATCATGGGATATATTAGGTCCTCCAGAACGGTTTATTAATGACATGTAAACACACTGTTGGCGTTTTCTTTGCGCTCATCAGGACTTCGGCAGAAATTGACGCCAAGCAAATGCGACATACAACATTTTTGATGCCACCCAAACACACAACCGAACAAACGGCAAATATCAATGGGCGGAACTGACTCGTTCCAACATGTTGGCTGTTTACTCGATATGAACCTCAGAAAAACACTTGATTCAGACGCTCGTGTGGACAAGGCCTAAAACGGGATGGGAATTCGGATCAAAGCTATTTAAAGGCTAAAAGATGATTCAATAGAGGTTGATGTGCCCTTGAATTCATGAACTGTTTTCTACTTGTCAATATATAGACATTGATGCTGGTGTGATGGACTTGTAGATATTGTATAATACTGTAAGACTGATATGGTAGTGGTGTGACTTATTTTATTGCATAGTACGGCTTGGGTGATGAACACATTAACTTCTTGGGGATGAGTCATTATAGTATTAATATTACTGTCGTTGTTGTTGTTGTTTTTGTTTATTAATGTTAATATTATAATTATCCTACATTTTGAAAAATGTCAAATTTATTTTGACTTCAGCTGGTTCATAACCAATAAACTTCATTGTACAGACTGAAATGGGTGCATAATGTATGGTGAAATTTACATACCCAGCATTTACAGTCATATTTGATCATATGGAAATTTGATGCTTTAATCGCAGTGTAATCCAACTAAGCGTTTAGTCTTTACCCTGCAGCTCCAGTCCTCAATACTCGGGCCTCATCAGGGAGGTTGTGGAACATCTACAGATGGCTAATAGCTGAAGGACGCACAGACATTTCAGTATCCGTTTAGCTTGCTGTTGCGCAATGTGCAATTTGGTTGTGCATGTGTGTGAGTGTGTGTGTGTGTGTGTGTGTGTGTGTGTGTGTGTGTGTGTGTGTGCACCGCTTGGCTTGGGTGTCGATAATGAGCAGAGATGCAGTGTGAAATAATGCTCCTGTCAGAAAGTGTCTCTCGCACTTTCTCCAGTAGGATGTGTGAAGGCGGCGAATGTGAATCAAAGCCTTAGCCACACTGCAGCGCTCCTTCGCCTCAAAGTTATCTGTCTCACTTTGATAAACTCCTGTTTTTAAGGGATGGGGCTTATGATGCAAGAAGACTCTGCTATTTGTGAAGGACAAGAAAAGCCATTAAATGCTGAAAACTGCCAGCTGTAATGAGCAGAGTCCACAAATGGCAAATGCATCTGACGCCTCAGTTTTGTCTACAAAAGAAGAATTTGTGTTGGTGTCGAGTAAGACATATTGAACAAATATTAAAGGCAAAATTCATCTGTTCCAAATTTCTGCACAAACCATTACTGAGACTTATACAAGGTCATTTCAAGTGGTCTGATGTGCAGCAGGGGATTGTAGAGAAACATACTTAGATTTTCTTGACTGTGAAAGGTGAAAGTGATGGGAACCAGGAGTCGCAAAGTCTACAACATACATACAGTTGTTTATAACCTGGTCATTTGGGCTAGAAAATGATACAGAACAGCGGTCTGGTCCTAGAGGCATGGTGTCTAGTAGGGGTGGGCAACATGGGGAAAATATTGTTTATGAAATTTTTCCATCATCTGTTAAGAGAAAAGCAACAGAAAAGTATTTCTCACACCTCAGTACCATACTCTCCCTTAAACGAGACTAATGATAATCTTTTTGAAATTAAACACATGATATTCAACAATGTATACATGCAGACAATATTGCATATCGATACGCTCCAAAAATCATATCACAATTTATCATGATATCGATAAATATTGTCCGTATCTAGTCTCTAGCATAGTTTGGTATCTCCCCTTTTCAAACAGACTCACTAAACTTTTTAATTATCATATTTTCACAACGATAAGCCTATACAGCTTTACAAACCTGGTACTGGAGTGGCCTATCTACAAACATGAAAACACATTCACTAAAAGCCTAATTCAGTACAAAAAGACAACGTCCCCAAATGATTAGTTGAATTTAAATGTACTGTTTACTGCAGCAACGAACAGTTTGAAAAGCAACACAAAGCAAAGACAGATCAGTCGCAATGTTCTGTCACTTATTGTAATCACCGCTGCCACATTCAGCCTATGAAACTTATTCAGCCCTTTGACACATTACATTACACCCTAGTGTATAAAACGAGCTGGGAAAAACTAAATTTAACAGAAATAAAAGGAACAAAAGTTTATTGTTGGCTGGGAAAAGATGAGTTTTTACATGTTTGTTTGAATGACTGGAGGGTGGAGTACAGCAATGTCAATCATCCACCGACACGTAAATTCTTCAGTATAAAATTAACACTAAAATTATTAGGTTTATTTTTCTTCATATACTTTAAAATCATATGCATAAAAATCATCACTGTCGCTGTACAACTCAATGTAAGACGCGTTTGTCACAGGTCTCGTTCTCGGATATTGAAGACGTAGCATTTCTTGCGTCGTGGCGTGATATCGGTAAGTTCCAAATTCTCCAAACTACGGTATGATGTCATTAATGGCAAAGGTCTGCAGGGGTCAAGTTAGATGCTTAAATTCAGATCAGTACCTTCAATAATGCTGTTGTTAATAACATGGGCGGCTTATCTTAGAGTTTTAAAACTAATTTGCATTTTCTGCGGCTTATAGAATGGGGGGCCGATAATGTGGGCCGGCCTATCGTCAGCAATGGTACATCTGTTTTCTTCGGTTTTCTTCTGTCTTATAATGCCCAGCATACACCTCTCTGCCATTAACAGATTTATAAAAGAAGACTTTACTTCAAATCCTGGTTAAAATGTTCACCAAGCAGCATCTTTGCCATGAGATTTCATGTAATCAGTTTTGGCAAAGGCTCTTTCGGTGGAAAACTCTTCAGACGTCTGGTTCCCTTCACCACCACTGACTCGTAGAATGCAGTATATCACATCGACGCACGAGGGATGACTGTTTCCAGCGTAATGGTTTATTTATACAGAATTATTGAAACATTGGTTTTATGTAAGACTGCATGGGGATACGCACTAGCCTAGCATGCATTTGCATATTAACAAGGAAGTGTATGCAAAGTAATGTGAAATCAGCCACTAGGAACTTTCCTCCATGTTTGAGCTTCATAACAGAGATTGCAATAAAATATTCATAGACAACACAAACAGCCAAATGAAGTGTCACCATTTTCAGAAAAATCCAGGCTACAAGCAAGAATATTTATGATGGGTTCATAGGACATATATATCACTGAAAAAATGATCCCTGAGCATAATATAGACAAGAGGCCTCATCCAGTAATATCTCATGTCTACATTTCTTCTTCAGAAGGGTTGTAAGAAATTGTATCTCAGATTCACAACCAGTTATTTTACAATCACCCAAAAGCACTCAAGTGTAAGTGTGTGTAGAGTCTGTTCTCATTTAACAATTAAACATTGATGAAGATCAGAATATTCATGAAAACTGCAATGTGCAAAACTGGCTTTAGTGCAGTGCCATGTGAACTGAATAGAACTGAGTGTACTGATGGTTGTTAATAATTATTTTGTTAAATATCTTTGGAATTTTGCCTGCCATGAAAATTGTGATGTATGGCTGGTAAATTATTCCAATCTTCATTTTAATTATTTTAACCCTTTACTGCCCTGCATGAGGAAATTTACTGCATTTTACACATCCAATGGCAGCACACACTGGATCTTTCTGGGAATCAACTCATTCAAAATCATTACAATTATCAATTCAATAACGCTCCTATTGCGTTTTTGGGTTCCAATGTTTCTAATGACATTTTTTGCCATAACTGAGCTGCTCTAATAGTTTAATATAAAAAGTCATGAAATTTCAGGGGATGTTTTCTTAATGATTACGCAGCCTCTTCATAGCCTCACCCATGAAGTCCATACTAGATGCTAGCATTTCTTACTGCAGCTGGTCTACATGTTGGTGTGAGATAGTGTAAATTGGCTCCAGGGAACTTACACAGTGCGAGTCCAAGAGTTCTGGGCAATCACACAGATGCCATTTGCCTGATTACAAGTCAGTCAGTGTAGCATTAAAGTAATTGTGGAGCTGCTACTTTGGGCCAAATTGTTATGTAATGCTGCATTACATCTTGGTGTCATTTCTCATTTCTCTTGCTTTTTCTGTTTTAGCTGTTACTTTCCATCCTACTATTTATTCACACCTACTGTTATTCATGTTATTCATATAGACTTTACGTGAGCAGAGGAGAACGGTTCCTTTGGTTCTTCCTAAAGTTTCTTCCTACAGCTGAGGGAGCGTTTCCCACATTCTGTAAAGCTGCTTTGTGACAAAAGTGCTAAACATATAATATTGACTTGATGTTTTCTCTTTTGCTGTTTTCTCTCATGGCTTCATGTTTAATTTATCAACATAAAGCTCAGGAAATGACCTCTGTGATCATGTGCTATTTAAATGAACTTGTCTTTTAGAAACGATAAGAATGGCAGCCAGTTAAAACTGAATCTTAGTTGTTGTTGTTGTTGTTGTAGTTGTTGTTGTTGTTGTTGTTGTTGTTGTTGTTGTTATTACTATTATTTATAATAAAGATGATGGTGATGGTATGATGTAATGGTGGTGATGATGGTGATCATGATGGTGATGATGGTGATGATGATGATGATGATGATGATGATGATGATGATGATGATGATGGTGGTGATGGCAATGACTATGATGATAATGATGATGATGATGATGGTGACCATGATGGTGATGATGATGATGATGATGATGATGATGATGATGATGATGATGATGATGATGATGATGGTGGTGACCATGACGGTGATGATTGTGATGGTGATAATGATGGTGGTGGCAATGATGATGTGATGGTGATGAATGTGATGGTGTGCTTGATGATGATGGTGATGATTGTGATGATGGTGATGATGATGATTGTGATGTTGATGATGGTAATGATCATGGTGTTGATTATGGTGTTGATAATAATGTGTGATGGTGATGAGGATGAGAGTGATAATGGTGATGGTGATGATGGTGATGTGATAATAATGCTTTATGGTGATGAGGATGATGGTGATAATGATAATAATGTGTGATGGTGATGAGGATGAGGATGAGAGTGATAATGGTATTGGTGTTGGTGATGATGATGATGATGATGATGATGATGATGATGATGATGATAATTGTGATGGTGACGGTGATGAGAGTGATGGTGATGATGGTGGTGATAATGTGTGATGGTGATGAGAGTGATTTTGGTGTTGGTGATGGTGTTGGTGATGGTGATGGTGATGGTGATGGTGATGATGATGATGATAATAATTGTGATGGTGACGATGACGAGAGTGATGGTGATGATGGTGGTGATAATGTGTGATGGTGATGAGAGTGATTTTGGTGTTGGTGATGGTGATGATGATGATGATGATGATGATGGTGATGGTGATGGTGATGATGATGATGATAATAATTGTGATGGTGAAGATGACGAGTGTGATGGTGATGATGGTGGTGATAATGTGTGGTGATGAGAGTGATTTTCGTGTTGGTGATGGTGATGATGATGATGATGGTGATGGTGATGGTGATGATGATGATGATAATAATTGTGATGGTGACGATGACGAGAGTGATGGTGATGATGGTGGTGATAATGTGTGATGGTGATGAAGATGAGAGTGATGATGATGATGGCGATGTGTTAACATGAGGTAAGTGAAAGAAACACCAGCACATCTCCAGCCACACAACACAACATCTGCCAGATTTCTCCACGTGTTGCCAAATCTAAGGAAAACCTGCAAAACACGGATGCACGCGCCTAAAAACAATGAACGTGTCAAAAGAAGGAGCTGGGATGTAGGTGTTCTGCCAGTGGAGGAGGTGGGGGTGCTCTTTGGAGCAATGCGATTTCCTGACCCTAGTTCTTTAAAGAAAACAAGACCTGCGAGTTTAGAGACCAGCACCACCAGCACCACCAGCACCACCACCATTGCCCCTTTGAAGTTCCACAGGTTAATAAAACGTGTCTCCAAGAAACGTGCGTTTAATCCAACAACCTTCTCTCAGCGTTTCAGCGCAAAACAACAGCACGAGCCACAAATCCACAGGGTCCCTACTGCCATCCTCCATCCATCTCCACCTCTGCGCCCAAAGCATGCACATCCCCTCAGCCTGGCGGTCTTACCCCTGATCTCCCCGGCGCTCCTCACTCTCCTCTCTCTCCTCTCTCTCTCCTCTCTCTCTCTGGGGAAGCAGCGCGCGCTCCACAGACTGAAGGAGGCGTCTGGAGCAGCGGGGTTTTATCAGCCCAATCCCAAAGCCGCAGGCGCGAGTAGGAGGCGCCTTAACGCCTTCCACGCGCCTGGTGACCGCCTCCTAACAGCCCGTCTCTCGATGGACGCGTGAGGTTCTACAACCTTCTCGACGCTTCCTCCCGCCCGTCGCCTCCAACGCGCACCTTTCTTACCTGATCTCACCAAGGAACTGCAGATGCCTCTTCACATCACTTCATATTTTTTTCTCTTTATGACTCTCCGGTGTCGACCAGAGGAGGATGGTTCCCCTTCTGAGCCTTGGTTCCTTCACAGGTTTCTTCTTAAAATTGTCGCTTTGGCTCATTGAGGCTCAGACCCGGATTCTATCAACTCTGTAAAGCTGCTTTGTGACAATGTCAGTTGTAAAAAATGCTTTATAAATAAAATTGTCTTGACTTGACTTGACTTTCTCCCAAACGTGGCTTCCCTCCTTCTAATGATCTAATGACCTCCTGTGCACCCCCCCCCCCCCATATATCTCAGGAAATTGCAACTTTCTGTAAACTGTGTAAAAATTCATGTGTAAAAAAAGAAGTATGTCCCATATGTATTTGTACAGACATTTCAACCTCTTTCATTCAGCACTTACAGATAAAGGCTGACACATAATGCTGACATTTTTTGATAGTGGATTTCATAATAAAATAAATAATAGAATTTTACAAAATCACATATCTCTATAAAAATGAGGCATTATGTGTTCCTGACTGGGTGCCATTAATTTCCTGCAGTTGGAACTTGCTTATTTAAGACTAACATCAACGGTCACATATGCAGAGTGTGGTGTCATCATGCCAAAATCAATACTTCCTCTAAATCGTTTCGCTGTAAAGAAAACCATCTACAAGTGGTGTCAACTGTCAGTTTGTCCAGGACTGGCTGCCCCATCAAATTCAGCTTGATAGTAGAACATTTAATGCAATAAGAAACCTTCAAAAACCCCAGACATTCATGAAGAGCTCAGTAGGTGACTCTAGTAACTGCTGGTGTAAAAGTGCACCCCTCTACCTGTATGGGAGGAGTGTCTGGAAAACTTGTTGCTCTCCCAAAAGAACATTAGCAAGACCACAGTTTGTCAAATGTTACACACGGTAAAGACCAGTCCTTTTAGAACAATGTATAGTAGTTGTATTTTACTATACAACATATAGTAACAGTACACGTCTGTGGATAAAAATGCCAGACCAGATGAACCCCATACCAGCTGTGAAGCATGGTGGTGGAATGTTATAGTTTGGTTGCTTTGTCATCATTGCTTTTTAGCTGTGCATTCTGTTTTAAAGTTTTAAAAGTGATCAAATATAATGAAAGGACATCTGTCTAAATATTAAAGCTGGATATGAATCTTCCAACAGAATAATGATCCTAAGACACTAAATCTACCGAGGAATAGTTCAAAAAGAAGACTTTTTTAACTCTATTAAAATGTGATTTTTGATTGCTAAAGGGGGCATTTTTTGCTGCTGAGACCTAAAATTAATTTACTTACTCTCCCCACAGAGAATATTATATCATCTGATATTTTTGTTGCATAAATGATTGAAAATATTACTTTTCAACTTATCAACAGGTACTGTATCAAAGAGGATGAAATATTTGCTTGTTGAAAAAAATCTAAAATTCCATGGGGTGTTCTTATTTTTTATACGATTGTAAATCTTGGTTAGGGTGTGGAGAAAGGGATGTGTCTACACCCAATAGCCAATAAAAATGACCTCAGCCCCTGAATAGTAATGTCCACCAAATGGGGGGGATTTGGAGAGGTAGGACGAATCCCAGGCCTCAGAACTGACAGAGAACCCTCAGAGGAATATTCTATAATATCAGGGCGCCCAAAATTGCCTAAATCGATTTTTCACTTTTTTGGAAGAGTTTCTATTGTAGACTTAGAGGAGAAAAAGAAATACAACATTAAGTTAATAAAAGCTGGCTGGACGTTTCTCAGGAAAGTATGTAGTCTCAGTGGTTTTTGTTTATATAGATTTATGAAGTTTTGGACGTCTGAGCAGCTGAATGTTAAGGAACAATGGTATGTTCCTCAGTGCTAAAATAATGCTATGATCATAATTTGTGGAAAATTATCATTTGAACACAATTTTGAGTCAATAAAAAACAGCAAGCCTCTGCTTTATTGTCCAGTGTACAAATCATGGCTTGCAACCATATAGCTTTATTGAAATAAATAAACACAATAAAATAATAATAGTTTTAATGATCAAAACAAAGCAATCCAAGCACATTCATAGAAGTCTATAATTTATTTGAAATGATCTTAAAATGTGTATTTGACATTATTATTTATATTATTAATGTTGTTGTTTATTTTGTAGTATAATACTAGTCTTTCACTAAAAAAATATATTTTTGCATATGGAGAACTTTTACATGGGTCTTAATTGTCCTAGATAAAAAATAAATAGATTGATAGATAGATGCAATGCATGCTGGGTGATGTAGTGCAAGAAGAATTACAAATGACAAAGTTTTATAATGCTGAAGCCTGTTAAGTGAGTGTGGCTAATGTTAGCATGCTAAATGCTACCATCAGGCTAGCATGGCCTTTATAAGGCTATCAGAAGGTTTATCAGCCAAGGCAACTTTAAAAGAACATTCATTAAACCCATGCTGTGCTTGCTGGAACAATCCATCTTCATTTGTGGAGTTTCCCTTTGTGTTAAAACTGAGCATTTTCTGAGTTAAATATGAACTAACTAACAAGTAGCCCTGACAGCTCTGTAATTGATGTTTCCTGCCTGGGTGCTCTGTCCCATTGATTCACCCATCTCAACACTACTGACAGCTGCTGTTGGTTTACCATTTCTGCCCATTAAGAAGCAAAATCATTATGTTCTTGGTCAATTCTACTCAGCAGATGTGGAAGACACCTACACCCAATTATTATAAAGTTAAAGATAGATCTTGTGATGTTTTAGCTTTTAAGCTCCATGACTGTTAGTCTAAGGCCTACAGAACGTGGGCAATGTGAGTAGCTCACAGCTTTGAAAACACTACAGTTTTATTCGGAGTTGATGGGAAAAGGTGGTTTAGCTAGGAATGCAGATTTGTTGAGATTCTGAGCTCAAACGTTGTTATTTTAAAGAGCTGAGGGAAAACCCATGGGGAACCCTATTAAAACCTCTTACAGCCTCCAATCAAGGATCTCCACAGCTGGCCAAATTAGGTGCAACAGTATCGTGTCGCACAATGTTCCCTAAAACATCCAAGTAAACGTGTTTACCTCACAGCAAGTCCTTGGACAGTTGAGGGACAGTTTCAGAAGATTGTGACTGGAAGCTTTAAATAGTTGCTCACACTGAGCTGCATTTTGCTTGAATTTGACCTCACAACTGACTGTTCAGTTCCCACCACTGAGACATGGATTCTTCCCCCATGATGGACTTTTGGGAAACGCTTCAGCCCCTGAGGGTTTCAGTGCAATCTTCCAATCAACCACTGTCTCTTCCATCTCAAACTCTGCAGAAGTTTATTCTGTATACATCAATGGCAAGGCTCCTAAATAGGTCTTGGTTTGAACATTCCACTGTATGTGGTTGAAACTGTGAAGGTGATGAAAAATATCTAGTTAAAGAAATTAAACAAAACATATTATTTGGTCATATATATATATGTAAATGTAAGTTACTCTGGGTTCATTGTAAGCTCTCAGACTATTAAACACCTTGCAGGTAGAGTTATCACTGATGGTCAAGCACAATGGTTCTGAATTTTCTCCTTTTGTACACAATCTGTCTTTTGATTGGTGGAGTCCAAACTCTTTGGAGATGGTCTTGTAACCTTCTTCTGCTTTGTCTGAGCTCCTTAGATACCACCTTTGTTCGAGTCATGATACACATCCACAGATGTGTTGTATGTGAACAGGCTTGGATGAACATCATCCAGTTGATTGAAAACACCAGACCAATCACATCCATGATGATCCTAAGGATTCACTTGTTTTTGCCACATGGAGATACATTATTAGATTTTTTTTTCTTAAATAAATGCATTACCAAATTTTTGCTTCATTTTTTTAACTAGTTTTTTTTTAAAGTACTGTCACATTCAAATTGTGAGACTCCAGACCCGGGATCTGGAGCGAGATCAGGAGGGGAATCCAGACCCAGAGATCTGACTCAACAGCAATCACACAGATCAGCCTCTTACTATTTAAGTAGGAAGTTCTATGAAATATGTTTTGCTCTGCAAACCTACTGACCATTTTTCTTGTTGTCCTTTTGCATCTGACCTTGCCTGTTGTCACCACATATGAATTGTTATTATGGACTTTGCATTGTTTTGTATTTTTTGGTATTTTGACTGCCTGGACTTTCGGACTTTGTTTCTTGGATTTGCATATTACACTAGAAGCTGAGTTTGAGTCTCTGCCTTCTTTCATAATCCAAATTTTAGAAATTAAGATAACCAGTGTGTGGTTTTAAAGGCCAGCATAATAAAATTTTATTTATTTATATTGACCTAAAATGGAAGTATTTTTATCATGCACCATTTACTCTTTGGTTCACACAATCCACCAATGAAAACTAAGCAACAACAAGTCATTGTTTTTGTGATGTTACCAAAAACCAACCAAGTGAGGGAAAAGAAGTTCAGACACTTTTGATTTTGTTATTTAATATACTTTCAGTTTACATATTCCCTTCAGATGTACACACATCATATCTTTAGACATAAAAGTGTTAGTCCTGACCCGATATCTAAGAGTTAAACTTAAAGAGAGCAGCAGGAAACCGACCCAAGTAACTCTGGTCCTCAGGCTACGCTTGGTGAGATGCTTGCTAGGGTCCTACCCTGATCCCATTGGAAATAAATGCTAGTGCAGCGTTTACTGACCACTTTCTCAATCTTACTCACCAAAGACTAAGCGCTAAAAGCTACCGTTTACCCTGAGGGGCAGTTTTCCTACAGCTTTACAGTCATGGGAGAGGAACTGTGGTTTGCTAGTCTTGAGTACAGTCCTGCCATCAGAAATAGACTCTTCTTATTTGTGACACTATGCCACAGTAATCTCTGCAAGGTAGAGCTGGTCAGTAGTTAAATTGTTATTGTATTAATACAACAATAACAAACAACCACAATAATAATCATAATAATAATACTAATGATAATAACAACAATAATAACAATAATGATTATAAGAACAACAACAGTATAATAATGTGACGATTCTGGCTTGAACGATGAATGGACACGCCAAAACACACAAAATAACACTCCCAGGGGGCCGTGCGAATTGCACCAGCACACCCTCCTAAGCCTCAGCTCTGCTACAATAATAATCAGAAGTATATACATGGGCCCTCGACTTACATCATGCTGCTGCTCACAGGGACAGAGAGAAAGGGGGTTTTGTGCAGTTTTTTACAGTGTTTCCTGTATCGCTTATATTTTATTCACCAGTAGTGTTGAATAAGAGTTCATGTGGCTCGGTGGGTGAAATCCGGTGTGTGTGTGTGTGTGTGTGTGTGTGTGTGTTTTGCTGTTCAATAAAGACTCTGCAGCATCATTACATGCAAGTTCCCACTTACATCAAAATTCGAGTTAAGTCACATTTAGAACGGAACCCCGACATAACTCGAGGACCCCTTCTACTGTCCTATTTAAGCCAAACTATTATTATTATTAATATTATTGTTATTATTATTAATATTATTGTTATTGTTATTATTATTATTATTGTTGTTGCTGTTGTTATATAGTGTGTATTAGTTGTATAATAATAATAATAAGAAGAAGAAGAAGAAGAAGAAGAAGAAGAAGAAGAAGAAGAAGAAGAAGAAGAGGATGATGATGATGATGATGATGATGATGATGATGATGATGATGATGATGATGAAGTATATACAGTTCTATTCAGGCAAACATATTGTTTAATTTTTATTAGAACCTTATGGTTAAAATTGTTCTACACAGCACTAAATAGGGTTCTGCACTAGAAATAGAAAGATAAATCACCATTGCTAGATGACTGCATTAGAGCATCTCCAAATGGCAAGTATCCAAGGGTGTTCCCAGTATCCAGTGGTGAAAATTAACTGATGGTAGTGAACCAACGACAGGGTCATAGACGACCAAGGTGAAATGCACACAAAGACACGGTAGAACCAGAGTGTAGGAAGTAATGACACCAGAATGAAGGAAGATGGAAGATTGGTACAGTACTGAGCAGTGTTTTCTGGGAAACTTTGGGTCTTGGTACTAGCTGACTGGCTACAGACCAAGTTCACCTTTTCATGGCAATGGTGCTTGACCTGCTCTCTGAATTCCACAAATCTCCCAAACTGAGCTTCTGTCCAAAAACATCCTAGATCCACAGGCTCCACCATGCAGGTCGATCGTGAAAACATGCTCCTGTGGAATCCAGAACTAGAGAGACCTATATTTATTTATTAATTTATGTATTTATTTATTTAAAGTTTACTCAGGTTGATACATATAACTTTGTTGCACCATTTTTGTGATTTTTTATTATTTGATTTGAGTGAAGACCAGCCGTGTTGAAACAGACCGTCAGAAAAGGAGGGAGGTATGAGGTTTTCTTCACAATAACAACATTTCCCTTATTCTAATAATGTTGGACAATGATGGATAATTGATAACTATTAGACATTTCTGTCTGTGTGTGTGTGTGTGTGTGTGTGTGTGTGTGTGTGTGTGTGTGTGTGTGTGTGTGTGTGTGTGTGTGTGT
>JBBIGC010148493.1:0-18710 GCA_037576955.1 Lepidarchus adonis | reverse complement strand
AACATTAAAACACCTGCAGCTTTTAGTCTGGTGCGGCTAATTTATGAACAAAACAGGATTTTCCCCTAATTTTAGCTGCTTGTGCGGCTAATATTCAGGTGCGCCTTGTAGTCCGGAAAATACGGTAATAAAATTATACAACCCTTTAATTTAGTGCTGTAGAACTGTACTTATGTTTCTGGCTGAGTTGTGCTTTTTAAAGTTTAGCTACTTGGAAGTTGTAGATACCAGTCTGATTTGCATATTACATAAATACTGTGAATGCGTCCTTTTAATATGTCCCTATTATTTTGTACCTATTTTATAGATTTTGTGTGTGAACTGGTCACGTGGCTGTGAATTTCGTGCATGCAGGCATGTGTTTGAGGCAGTGGATGAGTCATCTGAATGAGCGCTGCTGTTCTCAGTGGCCTGTGTCATCCCAAGGATGGCAGACATTATAGAGATTAGCTCCAAGCTGACGGGCACTGTTAGCTGTGCTCCTTTCCTGCTCTTTATAGCCACTGTCTGTAGTCAAACAGAGGTGTAGTTCAGATCTACGTGATCTATAACCTACAAGTTATTATTACAAATTAATTGTATGTTGATGGTGCATCTATCTATCAATGCATCTGAATTTTGTTGCATTGTTTGCTTCTGTTGCAATGCTAATGCACCTATGTGAAGGCCAGACCATGCAAAGGTCAGTAATTTGTCAGTGTAACATGAAATCAGGAGTGAGAGACCTCTACAGGGGCAATTTTTCAGTCATATTGTATTCCGGACCGTTCTGCTGTGCTTGGATAGAGGTTTTGGACCGGTCCCTGTCATCATGATTAGGTTTCATTAGGAGACGATACTCCCTACTTTGGACAACGGAGCTTCCATTGATTTTTGGAATGAGTAGAGACGAGAAAATGAAAAAGAAAGTGAGAAGAACCGTTAGAATCAACAAAGCCTGAGCACAGGCCATTAAAACTGAATTCAAATATTAGTTTAAAATACTACTGTTGACGTTCTAGCAGGAAATGTTAACAGCCTCAGAGCTGAAAAGATTTGCATGGTCATAAGTACATGGTCTCTGTCCTTAAAGCTAAATATAGAATCATACAGATCGTTTAGGAGACATTTTAAAAGACTGTAATGACAGGGGTTATTTTTTGAGGAAGACTGACAGTAGTCTTTAGCCTCTTCTATTTTCTCACAATTGCTACAACAGTTAATCTATTTTCACCAAGCTGCTTGGCAACAATTTTGTCTCTGGTGTCTTTAGACAGCTCTTTGGTCTTGCCCATGGTAGTAGTTGGAGTCTGACTGACAGTGGGGTGGACAGTCAAATTGTACTTCCGTTTTACTGCATACATCACTTCTTCCTTTTTTATTACAAGCAGTTTTCCAGGACAGGCTTTGTTCTGTTTATAATTCTGTTATTATATGTGTGTCTCTATGTGAGGGCTTGAGATTTACTAATTGTAAATCTAAAGGATCAGGGTCTCAGCAGAACCACTTGCATTTTTTGATTGGATATTGACTATATAAAAGCCTGATTCTCTCATACCTTCATTTTTAACTGCTTATACATTTCGGGAAGCTACAGCTGAATGCAGCCCAAGGCTGGGTACTTCCTAGGCGGGAGGGCAACCCATCACAGGGCAACACAGACATAAATGTGGGCAATTTATAGAAGCCAGTCAACCTACACCAGCAACCTTTAGACAGTGGGAGGAAACCCATGCAAACACGGAGAGAACTTGACCTTCTGGACCCATTACTTTCTCCCAGCGCTAACCACAGCACCACTACTGTATTTTTCAAATCTAAATATCTATTTCAAATTCAAATTTTATTTGTCACATACACAGTTATACACAGTATGATGTGTAGTGAAATGCTTTTTGCGACCACCCGTGACCCCCAGATACATAAATACAAATTAAAAACAATTTAAAAGCAATTTAAGAGCAAACAATAATAGTGCACAATAGAGAAATAAAGAATATAAGAAATATAAAACCTTAACAAAACCCTACCAAATTTATATAGTGCAAACCTATATAGTATATATTTCCAATGCTGGGGATTATTTTTTTCATGTACATATCTGCCATTGGTGATATTTATTTTTTCCAGCAAATATATGCTGAAAACAATATGATTCTAATATAATCAACATTTCTTGTGTTGGCTCCAAGTAAAATTATGAGTCAGTCAAGTCTGGCTTGACTCTCTATGTTTATTTTTTTGGCAATATAATCACAAATGTAATTGTGTCTGTACTGTGCAGTTTCAGATATGCTTCTCTTTTCTTTACTGTCTTTAAATGGGTTTCCATGCCATAGCACTCAGATTAAAATTATTATGGAATATGAGTAGTCAAGCCCAAGGCTATATTAGTCCTTTGATAGGACACAGTGCAGGAAGTTTTTTTATATTTTATATTAGTTAATATATTTATGTCACATCTTGTTGCACACAGATTGTGTCATTGTCCTTTGCGGTTCTATTTGTATATGTTTAGCACTATAATTTCATGAAACAGTGGCTACGAGATGGAGTGAGCAATTTTGTCATTAAGAAAGATTTGTAATTCTTGGTTTTAATCATTATTTTTACAAATAACACTGATCTGAAACGTCGTCATTGTCTGCTCAGAAAATGAAGTCGAAATGCAGTCAATCTGCAGTGATTCTAAAAGAAATTAAATTAAATTCTATAGTAAAAATGTTCTGTTGATGGGTCTTGATGATCAAATTCTGAGGTCTCACATTCTCTGTCACAATATATAAATTATATAAGAAAGAAACTACAGTGTCCTCTATAATGTTTGGGACACAGACACATTTTTCCATGATTTTAGCTCTTTGTTCATCAGTATACAATTATAAATCAATTTAAACGTGCTACTTGTATACATTTTAGTTTCATCACATAGAAATTACAGCACATTTTTTATACCATAATGTTTGGGACAAAATAATGGTAGTTGTATATTAAATGTGTCCTCTAATGCATATCTATTGTATGCAATGTTTGACTGAAGTCTACACTTCATGGACATCACCATGTGCTTAATATCTTCTGGTGATGTTCTACCAAGCCTCTACTGCAGATACCTTCAAGTTCCTTCTTCAACATATGGACAGTATTCTCAATTATGCCAATTGTCCCAAACATTGTGGTACCTTGAATGGAGGTGGGGCTGGTATGAAAAGTTTTGTCATTTCTACATGGTGAAACTAAATGAATGTGCATGAATCATATCTGAGTTGTGTCTTCACTGAGGTGTAGAGATTATTTAACAGGAGCTGAATGTGTTATAGCTACAAAATCAGTGGATTTATTCTGGACACAAAATGATTTTGCTGTATTTTGGGCCAGTTCTGTGATTTAATGAATCTGTATTTCACTGAATAAAAATAGACGTCAAATACCAGTCACCATTTATCCAGGAATCTTTTTCCAGCCTTGGTTTCTATTCCCAGACACTGATGTGATGTTTGGAGAAAGCCATTAGATTGATTGGTTGTTCCACAGGCAGGCGAGTGAAGGATTTGACACACATTGGCAGGGGAATACTGCTTCCCTCTTTAGCCTGGCGTTTGAAGGCCTAGACCTTTACCAGAAACCGTCCAGCACTGTGACTCAGATCCTGACCGAGGGCTCTGGCCGTTACAGCTGTGATTTTAAGAGGTAATCAGCGTAAACACAACACACAGCATCTCAGTCAAAGGAAGGATTTCTCCTCAGGTTAATGAGAGAGAACGTGAACATGTAATCAGAGGTCATTTAAGATGTTAGAAATGCTTCAGGTGCTTTTGAAGTGAAAGTCATTTTCTGTCATTGTGAAAACACCACTGCACCACAACGAAATGTGTCTCTGCAATTAACCAATCACACGTGCACACGTGGAGCAGCGGGCAGCTATCAACAGCGCCCGGGCAGCAGTGAAGTGGGGACGGTACTTTACTCAAGGGTTCCTCAGTGGTTCCTCAGTGGTGCCCGGGCTGGGACTTGAACCTGCGACCTTCAGATCTCAGGGGCAAAGTCCTAAACACTAACACACTAAAGAAAAAGCACCATTGAAAATGTCTCTTTGTTTTTTAGTTTTTATAGTGGAACTTTGTTTTGTTCTGGGGCTAGAGGGTTTGCGTGTGTGTGTGCGTGTGTGTGTGCATGCGTGCGTGCGTGCGTGTGTGTACCTACGTGTGTGTGTGTGCATGCGTTTGTGTGCGTGTGGGTGTGCGTGTAGGTGTGTGTGTGGGTGTGTGTGTGTGCGTGCGTGTGGGAGTATGTGTGCGTGCGCGTGCGTGTGCGTGTGTGTGTGTGGGTGTGTGTATGTGCGTGCGTGTGGGGGTATGTGTGTGTGTGTGTGTGTGTGCGTGCGTGCGTGCGTGTGTGTGTGTGCATGCGCGTGCGTGCGTGCGTGTGTGCGCGTGTGGGGGTGTGCGTGAATGCGTGTGTGTGTACGTGTGCATGCGTGCGTGCGTGTGTGTATTTGTGTGTGTGTATTCAGATTATGTAATTAAGTGCAGTGCACGGAAACTGTCCCGTTTTGAAACACTAGGTTTATCGCATTCTTCTAAACTGGGACAAATGAGCTTCATGGTTCCATGTCCATGTTTAGTCCAATTTCTAAGGTCATAGCTGCACTTGAATAAAATTATTTTGTCAAAAAATAGATCATTGATAGATTTTTGCAAAAGACAACACATTTGTTTTAGATATTTTGCCCGTCTGCTTTGAAGAAAAGCCGAACATCTTTACTTTCTCAGCAGGATTTCGCTGTAAGAGTCCCTGGGTTGACTTGGTCTGTATAACTGTGTGTAAAGCTACTAATGTTTGGTCACCGCGCTGTGCTGTTGTGTCCATGTGCTTTTGTTTTGTGTTGTGATGCCTTGTCCAGTCTTAGTCCGGCCTCCTAATCCGTGTTCTCAGATGTTTGTAGATCCAACTCTATCTTTCTCTGTAGTTTGTTGGTTTTCTTTGTTGTTACATTGTCTTGTGTACCGTGTCAGCTTTACTATGTTTGTTCTTGCTTCATTCTTATTTAATGTTACTTTAATGAACCTTAAAACTTATCATTACACTAATTTTCACACTAATGATGCCTACTGCTAAGGTTGTGTTTTAATGTATGGAAGTACAGTCTGCTTGAGAGTGTATCACTCATAATGACATGGATTATTCTGTGACTGTTACAAGTTAAAAATGTGTGTATTGTGCTGTGCCTTCACCTGGACAGCCGTCACTAAAGATGCTTTTTTTGGTTTTAGATAGAATTGTAATAATGTGTTGCATAATGCTCAGGAGATCAGCTGAGGGATGAGTCCCTGACTCCAGAGGCCGATGCTTATTTGTCATAATGTGTCTGGGTGACATGAGTGGGAGTGGGAGTTTACCCACAAGTGGGAACAAAGAAAACAAAGCTTTCAATAGGTCCGTCCTTGAACTAATTTAATAAAAGATTTCTTGATTTATAATTAAAATTATTTTATCATTTTAGCTGTGGTAGACAGACATGGAATCGAATGGAAAATCCATTCAAATAACCAACACATTTTCCACGATCATAAATCAATGCTCTTCTGTGAGGAAACAAACGATTGTTTGTCAACTTTCCGAGCTGCCAACTTGGCACTCCAGACTCTTTAGACAACGGCAATAATATTAAATATTTCATTTTTGTACAGAGCAGGTTGAAAAAAGCATTTAACCCCATAAACAAACATCTTCTTTTCTTTACTCATGTGCATGAGAACATAAAGGTTATAAATGTGTTGATTATTTAAGGGTGTTTCTGTTTTTTTTTGTTTTTTTTTGTTTTTTTCATTTTAATAATAAAATGTATCAATGTTGTTACTAATATTTGCAAATATTTGTTATAGCTCTTATTTATTCCAGAGAATATAAGACCGGCGTGATGTCTTCAGCCAGCATAACCAAGTTTAAACTATGCTCCAGCGTGAATTGGTTTTAGCAGCTTAGTACTTTGATCTTTCATATTATAAGGAGATATGTTTGGCATTATTTGGAGTGTTTTAATAAAAAATATATAATTTTTTTAAACAAATATGTTATCATTCATGTTTATGGCTGAGCTCAGATTAGAATTCAGCTTTAGGCAACTCTGAAGGCAGAATTAATAGAGTTTGTTAAAATTTTTGGAAGGGTTGAAAGTCTGAAAGTAGCTGAATCTGGAACACATTTCTTTTAAAGTATTTTTTATTAGAAATGAGCTAGATCTTTCTGGCCAAAATTATTTGGAGATTATGGGAGAATTAAGAGATAAAATGCATTAAGGTTTAGAAAAAGCTAGAGCATTTATAAAAATAAAGTATTCAAATGTAATCTTTTACACTGGTTCTAATTAAGATAGAATTACAGAAAATAATGTTTGACCCCTCACTGAATTTGTTGACAAAGAAACTAACAGTCTATAATTTTAACAGTGAGAGAATAGCAAAAAGGAAAGCCAGAAAAAATGTATTTACATTTCATTGAGTGAAATAAGTATTTGATCCCCTACCAACCACTAAGAGTTCTGACTCCCACAGACTCAGACTTAGACTCCTAATTTCAACTTGTCACCCACATTAAATACACCTGTCCACAGACTCAATCAATCATTCAGAGGGAAGGAAGTTGTAACTCTCCACCTCTCCACCATGGGCAAGACCAAAGAGCTGTCTAAGGATGTCAAGGACAAGTTGTAGCCTTGCACAAGGCTGGAATGGGCTACAAAACTATAAGCAAGAATCTGCATGAGAAGGAGACAACTGTTGGTGCAATTGTGCGAAAATGGAAGAAACACAAAATTATCATCAGTCCACCTCAGTCTGGGGCTCCATGCAGGATCTCACCTTGTGGAGTAAGGATGATCATAAGAAAGGTGAGAGATCAGCCTAGAACTGCATGGGAGGAGCTTGCTAATGAAGTGGTAGTTGGGACCACAGTCACCAAGAAAACCACTGGTAACACACTACGCCTTAATGGATTAAAATCCTGCAGTGCCCACAAAGTACCCATACTCAGGAAGGCACATGTGAAGGCCCGTCTGAAGTTTGCCAATGAACACCTGAATGATTCACAGATTACTTGGCAGAAGGTTCTGTTGTCAGATGAGACCAAAAACCAAGCTCTTTGTCCTCAACCCAACTAGTCGTATTTGTCGGAAAGCAAATGATGACTATTACCCAAAGAGCAGCATCCCCACTGTAAAACATGGAGGTGGAAACATTATGCTTTGGGGGTGTTTCTCTGTTAAGGGCACCACATTGACGGGAGGATATATGGACATGTACTGTCAAAAACCTTCCCTCTGCCAGGACACTGAAAATGGGTAGTGGATGGGTCTTGTAGTAGAATGATGACCCAAAGCATACAGCCATGGCAACAAAGGAGTGGCTCAAGAATAAGTGCATTAAGGTCATGGAGTGACCTTAATCCCATAGAAAACCTGTGGAGGGAACTGAAGCTTCGCGTTGTCAAGCGTCAGCCTCAAAACCTTAGTGATTTAGAGCTGATCTGCAAAGAAGAGTGGACCAAAATTTGGTGGCCACCTAATGTATGGACTTAATCTATAGTTTGTGTTATTTTCTGCATGTGTGGATTGGGTGGGTTGTTACCAACATCTGGTGAGAATTTTATGTCAATAGAACATTCAGAAATGTATTTACTTAGAAAATTATTAATGTGTTCAATACGTTTTTTACTTTATTAGGATTTTAGAGATACATACAGCAATTATTGGCACCCCTGGTTAAGAAGTTTTAAAAGCTTTTAAATAAACAAAGTTTTTATTGCAGGAGCATAATCTCACATTGAAAACTGTAGAAAATATATCTGTAAAAAATAAATATTTACTCTTTTATTATACTTTTTTATGTTTCTGAATCCTTTTAAATGTTTTATATATATATATAAATTATATAAACAGCATTACAATCCTATGCACTGAAGCTGCAAAATACCACACAGCACCTGTGACTTATTAACACAAAGCCTGCCCACTTAAATTTATTGTTGAATGCAATACTCTTCCTTATAAACCAGCAATGTTACTTGTAATGACAATAACCGTGTTATTAGTATTATGTATAGTAATATGGAACAGCCACAGCTAATGTTGCAACAGGAACTCACTGGTTTTACAGTTTCATAATGTTACTGAAATGTGTATTTAATATTATTTAAGGTTGTAATAATGTAAAACGATGTTACTTAAATACTAGTTTGTGTTTGGTGTTTGTACTATTCAGAATTGACACATTTTCATATCAGTTCCAGTAACAGTCGACCTCTACTTAAGATTATCATAGAATTCAAAGGTGAAATCTGGTGAGTCTGGTGTTTTCAGGCAATGAGTAGACAATCAGACAGTGAGACCCTGTTTCAGAACCGGAATCCAGAAAATCCTGATCACATATACATAACATTTATGGATCTGAATAATGGTTCAAATAAAAGAGATATCTGAGGGCCTCGAAAAAAAAAAAGAAAGAAACTGCCCTCCAAAAAGAACTTGCTGTGAAAAAAATATTTTTGCGTATTTATTAGGCAAATAATAATTTTTTTAGGCAAAGTTAACCTGATTAAATACAAAATGCAGTTATTAAATGATGACTTCATTTATTAAGGTAAAAAAGCTGTCCAAACCTACCTGGCCCTCTGTGGGAAATTAATTGCCAATTGATCAGTCATGAACTGTAATCAACCACATTATTTGGAAAGTTCAATTTCACTAGTCACTCCTAGGTCCGATTACTACCAGGCTTGTTTAAGAAATCACTGAAATGGAACCTGTCTGACAAAGTGAAGTAGACTAAAAGGAGAGCACAAAAGAATCCATCAGCATCTAAAGAACTGCAACCATCATTTACCTCAGTTAAAGTCATTTTTCATGATTAAACTCTGGGCAAAATTGGTATCCATGCGAGTGTCTCAAAGGCGAAAGCTTCTGCTGACCAAAAAGAACATGAAGACCTGTCCCTCATTTGCCAAAAAACATCTTAATGATCCCTAACACCTTTTAGGAAAATATTCTGTGAATTGATGAGACAAAAGGTTAACTTTTTGGAAGCATTTCATAGAAAGAACATCCTACCAACAGTAAAGTATGGTCATGGTCGTGCGATGGTCTGAGGCTGCTGCTGCCTGGACGATTGGCTGCAATTGATGGACCTAACGAATTCTGCTCTCTAACAGAAGATCCTGAAGGAGAGTGTCCGGCCATCAGTTTGTGCCCTGAAGCTTGTGCACACTTGGGGTATGTAGCAGGACAATGATCCAAAACAAAACTCACCAGGTCAACACCTAATTGGCTAAAAAATAGGCCTAGTCAAAGTCAGATTAAAATCCAATTGAGATGCTTTGGTGTAACCTTATCAGGTCACCCATGCTTGAAAACCCTCCAATGTGGCTGAATTAAAATAATGTATCAATGAAGAGTGGGCCAAGGGATGTGCAAGACTCCTTGACAGTTTTCGCCAACACTTGATTGCAGTTCTTGGCGCAACAATTATTAGGTTCAGGGAGCAATGTACATAGGACCAAGTATGTTTGAATAGGTCATTTCAAGATTCAAGATTCAAGATGCTTTGTTTGTCACATACTAGGTTCTACAAGTATGATCAGCAGTGAAATGTTGTAAAATGTTGTAAAATATAAATTTTCTTTATAAGGAAGGGAGGCCTGGTAGAGAGCCAGTTATATGGAAACCCTCAGTGCTCTAGTGTCTCCTAAGAGGGTTTTTTTTTGTATTTACTTCGGAAACAACATTCCTTTCTTCAACACCTTGGGAAATCAAGAACTTGACAAACATCAGGAATCAAGTGGATTACGCTTTCTTTATTGTGGATTACATTTTTTGGACAGTATCGCCATTTTTCCTTTTTTCCTATTTTTACATGGGACATTTCTTGGACATTTACCCTTCACTGTTGTAAATATAATTCCTTATTGTAAATACACTTCCTTTCTTTACTCAGTTTTGGACTCATTTATGGTTATTTGGTATGGTTATGGTCACAAAAGAACGAATAATAATTTAAGCAGATATTAATCTTGCATAAATTGTTACAATGTAACCTGATGTGTTCCGTGGATCATACAGAGTAGAAATAGAAAATCAAGTAAATAGAAATAGAGATCAATTAAAACTATAAGAAAAAAAAAAAATATATATGTACACATATTCATACACACCTTTACACACTATAAATGTACTGAATAATAAGAGTGAAGTGATTATTTAAGTGTATTGTATTGTAAACAGCTTGTATTATTGTATTATAATGTGCAAATGTAAAATAATTTAGAGGTGTAGAGCTTGGAGTGTGTTTGAAAGTGTCCCGTGTTGTAGCAGTGTGTGTGTGTGTGTTATGCAGAGTCCTGGTTGAGGAGTCTGATGACCTGTGGGGGAGTCGCTCAGTTTTGGCTCAGATGCTGATCTCATTCCTTAATAATTAAATCTGCATTTTGAATTTACTCCGGTTATCTTTGCCTAAAATTAAAATTTTATAATTAATGTTTCATTATCTGAAATGCATTTAAATGTGACAAATATTTAAACAGTTATTTACATATAACAGTTATTAAGCTTCCAGACTAAGAAATACAGAAAAGCATGTTGCCAAAGCTAACAGCCAGACATGCAGACTACTGAGAAAACTGCTTATGGCCAATGATGTTCCACTGCTCAGTCTCCTCAGCTTTGCTCTGGGCTGTTTGCGAAGTATCAGCCAACAAGTTTATTGCCATAATCAAGATACATTATTGATCTACTGACTTTAGCATAGACACTGCGGTTAAAATGTTGCTGTTAAAAGACCTTTTTCATAACAGGAGTTTACTCCAGCAAAGAATATTAAGAGTTGCCTCTCATAATAAGGATATAGAATATTAATATTTTAAATATACTGTACATTGGCATATTGAATTGCAGTAGCACTGCTATAAAGCTCAGGTTTTATGGCTTTTAATGTTTTTCATTTTGAAATGTGATCCTGGCGAACATTTTATGCACTATAATGATAGATTTTTTTACAAGTTTAATCCCTTACCAAAGTTATGGGATTAGATGTGTTGGGATTTACTGGCGGATCAGTGAAAGCGTTCGTGCATCCAGCAGTTTCCCCCTCAAATGTCAGGAGAGATACTGAAAAATGTGCTTATTTATTTGCTTCTAATATGTTGTTAATGGAATATTTCAACATTGTTACATCAAAACATATCATAACTGTTTTTTGGGGAGGGGTGGCTAGTTACAATATTTGAAAACACTGTTATATTATGTGAAAATATGACAAAAGAGAATTGTGAGATGTTTTTATGCTACAGTGATTATTTGCTTGTGATCTTTCAGTATCTTTGCAGCTTGAAAATGGGTTTGCAGACAGTATGTGCTCCAGTTTTGCGATTAGGTCATTACTGTAAGGTATTTGGGAGCTATTTCATCAGCTTGGTGAATATAGTAGGAGAGAGGCAGCTAGAGTAATGTTACTGGCTGTCTTTCTTCTTACACTGTAATAGCTTTCGCTCCATGTCGCCCAACTGACAGTTGAGCATTAATCCCCGCCTAAGCAAATATGCCATCCTAAGTCAAGCGATCATACATCAGACCAAACAACCCTAACCCCAACCCTAACTCTAACCCTAACCCTAGCCCTAGCCCTAACCCTAACCCTAACCCTAACCCTAGCCCTAACCCCAACCCCAACCCTAACTCTAACCCTAACCCTAACCCTAGCCCTAGCCCTAGCCCTAACCCTAGCCCTAACCCTAACCCTAACCCTAACCCTAGCCCTAACCCTAACCCTAGCCCTAGCCCTAACCCTAGCCCTAACCCTAACATTTTGAGTTTCAGATTAGACTGTTTAAAATATGTTAATGTTAATCCCCAAGCTCACACTCTGAAAACTGTTTACCATGTTATTTAGATGCTTTGTGTACTTTATTGTGAATTTTTTGTTATGTTGCTAAACGTAGTGTTGTCGAAATTTTAATTCGAAAAACATTTAGCCATATCTTGCAAATTTGATGCAGTTAACTATGCAATTCATACCATAAAACACACATAACGCACCACAAAGACTAGTTTTAGGCTTAATATGATGAAGATGGCCACCACTAAGGAGACCAGTCAGTTCAAATGCCCCTTGAAAAAGCTCAGGTAGAGCTAAATGAAATGATTGGCTCATCACACAGATCCGTTTATTAGTTATAGCAGAAAATTCAATGTTTGCAAAGAGTGTTTGAACCAAACTGATTTCATCAAATGTGTTAACATGAAGAGGAGTAACTTCAACACATTCATTTTAGTCATTACATACAGACTGCAAGTGCTATAATGAACTATAAGTGGTACATTACTTTCTAGAAGTGCTAGAAGGAGTAGAACCCATTCATCTTCATTATTAAATGCTATAAACATTAAAATTAGACTGTGAGTGTTACAACATCAACTGTAAGTGGTACATTACTTTCTGTCAGTGCTAGAAGGAGTCTATGAAATTCCTCTTCATCATTAAATGCTACAGAATAAGTCTAATACATTAATTTAAATATATATGGCGAGTGCTGTAATTTCTCTCTGGTAACATTCTCTAGGCAGAATTTAGGTGGAGATAGATTGTGTGTGTCCGCTGATGTGGGTATGGAGCTTTTTGAATGTAGAGAATGAAAGGCTCTGCAGTTCTGATGTGGTTGGGCAGTTCATTCCACCAGTGAGGAATAACAAAGGTGAAGCAAGTAACTTCTGTAATTTTTTTTTTTTTTTTTTTTGTGAGAAAAAACAAAGTTGTTCTTGAAATTCAGCTTCAGTTTCTTTGATACAGTGTCCCTCCCACAACACAGAATATAACAGTGTTACCTGCTGCTTCCTCACCTGCCACAATGTGCATTAATACTCAGCCTGGACATAAGGTACAATACCACTACTTCTAGTGTCTTCTTCTTTTTATTTACTCTATTTATCTATTTATCTTATTTTATTACATCTATTACAGTATTTCATTCTTATTTACCTGTAGCTATACCTCACCTTTGTATTTTTATGCTACTCTGTTATTTTATGTCTAATTGTCTCCATGTGCAGTCGCTGCATAATCAGTTTCCTCCTGGACAATACAATTTTTCTGATTCTGATACAGATAAATATGTCTATTCTCCAGCAAATGACATTTGTAGTCATTTTCATAATTTAAAAATAGGTTTAAAGCAGATTAGCAGTACATGTAAGCTGAAAATATCTTTTCATATGAAGGAATTTAGAGAATTTCACAGGCCAGTGTCAGAAACTGGTGGACAAATATGCAAACATCTTCATGAAGCGGCCATACTAGCTGCTGAGGCCAAATGGTGAAGTTACTTTCTATACAGATGAAAATGATATCTATTATTATTTTTATTAAACAAATCAGTTGGTTTTAACTCTAGTTAAATGTATGTTCATCACTTTTATTTGTAGACACTATCAAAGAGGGTGAAGTGTTAGCTTGTTTAAATATGTTGAGTCAATTATTTCCACTGTTTATGCATGTTTCTTATTCATATTCTTATTATATTAACTATAGTAGATATTTAGTATTTAGCTAGTTTTGTGAATTTCATTAGCAAAGCTTTTAAAATCTATTTTGTTTTGACAATATGGAGATATTGCCAATTGTAAACATCCCCAGCAACGAGATTTTTAGTGACAGTGTGAATTTAATAAAGCCTTTCTGCAGAGCCATAAATTCAGTTGACCTGAGTAAATTATGAATTCTGCCAGCGAGAAAGGCATTAATACTCCTGTCTGACTGAAAGAGGATCTGGAACGGATGGACAGAGAAATAGAGCGGGTGATATGAGGAAAGATAGCACAGATGAAGAAGAACAGATGGGCCCCCTTGTGTGAAGATTAGTTTTTTTGTGAATTCTTGTGAATGAGACTTTCAGCAAATGGATCATTACAAAATATCATTGTGCTTAAGGAAACAGATTTCATACACATTTTTTGATTCATGAGGCTAAAGGATTACTTGGATGTACAATAGTTCAATCATAGCTGTCATGCTTTTACTCAGGTTTTGGCTCTTTTGCCTTTGGCCTGGCCGGCCGGAACTCTTTTGTCTCAGTGTTTGCATGCGCTGTCGTGCAGATGAGCTCTTCCCCTGACCCACTTTGCAGTGTACTGCCTATCGCTCACTGAGGGACAACTCAAGCGAAGTGTGTCCTTTCAGTATGTGCAGTCATCTAACCAGTCTTGCCTGTGTGTTTGGAGCTCATCACTTACATTGCTGCCACTGGGATAGAGCCAAAATAGTGAGCCAGAGCATTTTTTGCCTACGTGTTGTAAGAATGAAGGTGATTAATGACCATTTGAGCAAAAGTATGTGGACACCCCTTTTCAAGATTCAAGATTCAAGAGGTTTTTATTGTCAATACAGCCGTATACACAGTACACAGTGTATTGAAATAGCTTTTCACGCAGCCCCCCCACCCTGGTGCATTTGTAAAGAAAAAGAGATAAAATATAAACTACAAAAACAAAATATAATAACTATACATATATTTTAAAACAAAAGGGAGATATAAAGAAATGAATTATATACATACACTGAACAGAAAGACAAAAGACATTTGACATTTTAAAGTGACTGTGCAAATGAGTGATATTTGAGTGAAAATATTTAGTGCAAGTGATGAGTGCAAAAAAAATATTTTATATTTTATAATATAAAAAGATTTTAGGTAGAAATTTCAGCTTTTAGCAAACTCGTGCTCTGTGGTCCGCACACAGTTGTGTAATCTCCATATAAAGACAGTGCCTACAGATAGGGGTGTTCTGAAACAGAGGTTCATTAGCCTAAATAGAAGCTATAACTGCAGCAAAAGGTGGATTCCAATTTAATACTTTTGATTTCAGAAGAAACATGGCAGGTGTATTTGTGAATAGAAAAGGCATCAGTGTATTGTATATTTTAATGCTAAAAAGAGTCTGTAAGTAGGTCTTCTTTTTATATATATAATAATAAACTGGAAAAATAAGTCAATAAGGAGCTTTCTGTTCCAATTGTTAATAGTTTTGAAAATGATTTGCATTATTATTGTTGAACTTTAAAATAGACTTTCAGTTAGGACTGTTACAGTTATTACATCATTTCCTCATCTCAAGATTAACATGATTAGTTAGTATATTAGTTTTTAGTTCCTTCAGAGCACCACCCCCATGGCTGTGGAAGTGTTATTTTAATTAAAAGCTACCCTGTCTACTCTATTGTAAGCTACAGTTGTTTCTACAGTCCTTATATTTTAAAAAAAAAACATTGTTTAGTAACTAGCAGTATTTGAAGTGGGTGTGTTTTCTTCAGTTTGGTTGAGGTAAACATGTCAGCATTGCCTGTGTGTCAGCAAATGATTATACACTCAAAAAAAAAGGAACACTTAAACAACACAATGTAACTCCAAGTCCGCGGGGGCGGTCTTTGTGTTTATCTGAAAAATAGCTGGTGTAGGAATGCTGCTGTCATCTCCGTACACTGTTCTGAACTCGTGGAGGTTTTAGCAGACAGATGCAGACCGTTTTATATCCCAAGAGAGTTCACTTGTTGTTATCATCATTGCTGTTTACATCTATCCTAGTGCTAGCGCTAATGCTAAAGCTAGTGGTGCACTCGGTGAACTCTACAGGATAATCAGTGACCTGCAGACGGTTCACCTTGACGGCTTCTTCATCGTCGCAAGGGACTTTAACAACACATCAGTTCTACCCAAATTCCACCAAAATATTGACTTTGCAACACGAGGGGACAACATGCTAGGCCTTGTTTATACAAATATCCAGCATACATACAAGGTGGCACCCCTCCACCACCTGGAAAAATCTGACCACATTTGCATACTTCTCACCCCAGGCTACTGACCCATCAACAGGCAGCTCAGACCAGCCATCAGAGAGGTGAGAACGTGGCCACAAGGGGCCATATCTGACCTTCAGGTCTGTTTTGACTGCGCAGACTGGGAGATGTTTAGAGATGCAGCCACCTCTGCACATTCACTGGACTTGGAGGAGTACACATCCTCAGTGACCTGCTACATTAGCAAGTGTGTCGAGGATGTCACCGTCTCCAAGACCGTCACCACCCAGCCAAACCACAAACCCTGGTAAATTATAGCCAATTAGCAAGACAGCCCCAATTCTGCAGGTGGAGACCACAGAACACTTCTCAGTTCCTCTGCTTTCTGGCTGATGTTTTGGTCACTTTTGAATGCTGCCGGTGCTTTCACTCTAGTGGTAGCATGAGACAACCCACACAAGTGGCTCAGATAGTGCAGCTCAGCCTGGATGGAACATCAGTGTGAGCTGTGGCAAGAAGGTTTGCTGTCAGCGTAGTGTCCAGAGCATGGAGACGCTACCAAGAGACAGGCCAGTACATCCGGAGACGCGGAGAAGACCGTAGTAGGGCAACAGCCCAGCAAGGACAAAGGCGGAAGTAGCAGGACCGTTACCTCCGCCTTTGTGCAAGGGCGATCAGGAGGAGCACTGCTAGAACCCTGCAAAATGACCTCCAGTGGGCCACAAATGCATGTGTCTGCTCAAACGGTATGAGAGTCTGACTGTCCACAGGTGGGGGTTGTGCTTATAGCCAAACACCAGCCTTGGAGTGTGTCAGCAGATCTTGCAAGATGAAGGCATTGATGCTATGGACTGACGCGCCTGTTCCCCAGACATGAATCCAACTGAGCACATCTGGGACATCATGTCTCGCTCCATCCACCAACGCCACATTGCACCACAGACTGTCCAGGGGTTGACAGATGCTTTAGTCCAGGTCTGGGATGAGATCCCTCAGGAGACCATCCGCCTCCTCATCAGGAGCGCATGCCTTGGTGTTGTAGGGAGGTCAAACAGGCATGAGGAGGCCACACACACTACTGAGCCTCATTTTTCCACTTTAATTTTGAGTGTGACTCCAAATCTAGACTTCCCTGGGTTGATACATTTGATTTCCATTGATAATTTTTGTATGATTTTGTTGTCAGCACATTTAACTATGTAATGAACAACATATTTAATAAGAATAGTTCATTCAGATCAAGGATGTCTTATTTTTGTTCTCATTTTTTTGAGCAGTGTATATAACTGTAGATTTACTAAGATGTTGTACTATGCAACATCTGTATTTGTGTGCATACACACCAGTGTATTATTTCTGTGTTAAAGATGAACTAATGTAAAAATAGTTAGGGCACCCAATCAACTAACATGGCCATTACAGGCTTGTATTGTAATAGTTGCATATAATGAATGAAAAATTGCCAAAACTGTGATGGTGACAGGCATACTAGCAGGACAGAAATTAGATCAAATTGTACTTTCTTATTTCTCATATTAATCACTTTCATCAAAAGTTACTCAAGCTGGGTTGACGTAAGTGTGATGTGTGTTATATTGTGCAAAATTTTGTATTTTCTTTCTTGAAATTTTTGAAAATATAACATTTTCTGTCAACAATATTCATAGCAAATCTTCACAACTTTCTCTTTTTTTGGAATTATTGGAGATAATAGAGTATAATGACTACCCTTACTGTGCATGAGTCATTATACTAAAATAAATTATTTTAAATTAAAATAAATAAACTAATTGTAAATACTCTAGGCTTTACAGGAGTACTTTTTTTGTCACAGATATGTCACTGCCACAGATAGTTAAAGAGGCCTACGTGCTATTTCTGTGGAAAAAGCCTGGCATGCCCTTGGGACTGGGCGGCTATAGCTTCTATCTCAGTGGACGATTCTTATCTGCTTGCTCCATGTACATTGCTTGGTAGATACCATCACTACACAGATGATAACAGAGCGAAGAATTATGTGGTTTCGTAATTGTGTGTGCGCATGGAGGCTTTAGTATTAAACGCTTTTATTTTCTCATATTTGATAGACAAAATAATAAAAAATAAAAAAAACTCTTCATTAAATCATCCTATTAATTGAAACTGTCTTATCTGCACACTGCCTTTTCAGAGAAACTCTGTGATTGGTGCCACTAATCCTTAAACCACAATCTATAAACAAGTTTATGACTTTTCTAATCTACAGTGCCCTCAATGTCAGCCTATTATTTTCATGGATCTGCCTGCTTCCTGTTTGCTGAGCACACTTCCCGAGGACCTCATTGCTATCAGTTCTTGTGTTTGTTAGCCCTGACTAGCTGCTGCTAATCACGTTACTGCTTCCGTCACCAGACATGCATACGGAAGCTATTAAGGGATTGCATCCTTATTACTTTCATAACCATTAACTCATGTGCCAGATTTAGGGTTTCACATTGTCATAGTACAAATGGATGCAGACTAAATAATAGTATGATATGCTAGCAGTCCAATGTAGGTTTGTTTTTGTTTTTTTTATGTTGGAAAGTTAACTTGATTAGTATGAATCTGACCAAGGACGCATACTGGGAATATGCAGCGAGAAACTTTATTTTAGCTTTATTGTGATAATGATAATGTTGTGATAGTGATAATGTCCCACTACAAAGTTAATTTATCATGTCATTAGCGCTTTAAAGCCCAACATTGGCTAAATATTCTTCTGCAGTTTAGCGCATCTATAAAAATAGGTACATCCATTGAAAAAATACAAATAACAAACCATTTTGAAAGATTTTTGAAAGAGAGAGAGAGAGAGAGAGAGAGAAAGGAAAAAGATAAATTAATTCCCCTAACATAAGATAACCAATATCTTAA
>JBBIGC010148437.1:0-18722 GCA_037576955.1 Lepidarchus adonis | reverse complement strand
CATGTAAAACCAGTCCTGTTTTGAGGGTTTTCTAATTGTTGCCACTGTAGTGCATCTGTCGTTAAGTCCATGAACACCAATACACCTGAAAGTGATTAACAATGCCCTCAGCTGCTTAACCAACCAGAAAATTATCAGACAGGTTTAATTGATTTCATGCCAGGCCCAATAAAAAAAGTGTTCCTTTAATTTTTGTGAGCAGTATATTTCCATTTAATCAAGTGTACGTATGTAGCACCTGCTGTTTGGGCAAAACTTATGTGTTTCAAATGGTCACCAGTGGGTCAGTAAAAGACAATGATTCTCCTATTTTTTTATTTATTGCATATTTTGGAAAACTTAATGCTGATCACTTGTGGCATTATATCAGTGTAGAGCGGAGTTTGTGTGTGTTTGTGTGTTTAAACTCACTGTGTGTTCTGGATCTTGGCCAGCTGTGTGTTGGTGTTGTCCATGGCTCTACGCAGTTCCTTGATGAGGCGAGCCTGCTGTCTCTCCTGAAGCAGAGCAGCCCGAGCGGAGGCCAAGCGCTCACAGTCCTGCTGCTGCTCCTCCTCCTGCCGCTTCAGAAGAGCACGCTAGACACCCCCACACACACACACACACACACACACACACACACACACACACACACAGTAACATTTAAAAGCCTGTGTATCAACGAATATGTCCAATGACCAGTGAAATTCCTTTACATGCAATACATGCAATATTCTTTTGTAACACCTGCAAAGTTACATTTCAACACGTCTCATTATTTTTGTGCACTATTTTACTTGTAAAAATATTTATTTCTATCTTACTTGCAACTATAATTTTTTTTATTGTTTTAGTACTCCGCTCTTTCTGGCATAACATTGCAAATTTCCATACACATACTTTTTTCTTATCTTTTTTCTTTTTCTATACAAATTACAGTTATCAAAATAGATCCTTTAGCAAACTGGAAATAGTTCCTAAATCATTCTAGACAGTATATTATATTATTATTCTTTTTTTCCATTTTATACTGAATAATATTTCTTTGTGAACTTTGCACAATAACTTCCCTATTGTACGATTATGGGACCTGATATCTAATCTCATCTAAACTCATCAAAAACACTGCTGATGGACATTACCCTCTTCTCCTCGACTTGCTGCAGCTGGTAGCTGGTGTAGTGCTGTAGCTGTTGAGGGGTCATCCCCTTGAAGCAGTCCCTGCGCACTCGGGGCAGTCCTGGCCCTTGCTGTGGGCTCTCACTCAGCAGCTCCCCCTGCTGCTGGTTTAGGACATCTGCCTGGTTGTTCTCCTCTTCCTGTCGACGCTCCCTCTCTCGCCGTCCTGAGACTTCAGCAGCCTGTGGCCACAGAGGATTTCATTTATTTAAAGCCACAGGCAAAGAACAGGGCCTGAATCAAGCCCAAGAGCTAGTGTCCATCAAATTGTACAGGACAACTTTTGGTCAAAAGCCTCTTCAGATGATCTGTACCAACTCTGGTGACGACAGGAGGGGTGAACTAGGAATAGTTTGTGAAAGTAAAGTCAGTTAAAGTAAATAGTTTTCCTTAAACAGCACCATTAGCAGTAAATAGTACCATTTGAGTTATAGCTTCCGTGTGGGTTGCAAATAATTTGTATGCATGAAATAATTTATCCATATAATCATAAATATACGCATTTAAATCATTCTATTTCATGCATTAAACTATACTGTGGTACAATTAGGTACAATTCTGCTGCTGCTGATCAGGTGCAATACGGTTGGTGCTACCACTACTGGTCACTTAGTGTTCTTATTATTCTATTTATCTTATTTTTATTAATGACTAATTTTGTTTTATTCTGTTTCATTTCATTTTAGTTATACCTTATTTTTGTTATTTTTATCTAACTTTGCTATTCTAGGGTTACTTTTAATATATTTTATTAGTTTTATATTCTCACATTATTCTACCTTTTTCTTTTAATAAACCTTACTGTACTTTTTAAAAAAAAATCTAATTCTGATTCTGATGTTATTAAAATCTAAATTTGGTCTTGAAATGGCCTTGATAATTTGGACTGTTTTATGTCAAGGTACCAAATTTCACCGTGTGGCCATAGATTCTCATAGCAGAAAGTATGAAAATAATACATTATTGAGACATTGTAACAAGTACAAGTACTAAATCAGCAGGTTCCTGACCTGTTATTGGCATAACAGACTAATCTTTACATCAGAAAACCATGGGGAAAAAACACCAGGGGACCAAGGAAGTTGTGTGCTTGGCCAGACATCAAGGGGTCATTTACTGGAGCAATGCCCCTTTGGACAGATGTACCATGTACCACAGAATAAAAATATTATAAAAGATTATGCTGATGTTAATAACAACAACAACAGTGTGTTATTATTATTATTATTTATATTGTATTAATCTCTGAGGGGAAATAATTATCTACATTTTACAAATCTAAAACAGTGAGAACCCACACTGACACTATAGCGGCGTCTGGGAAGCAGTAGGGGTTTGGAGCCTTGCCCAAGAATAGCATTGTAGTTTGTGGTCTAGTGTATTGTGGTGAACCCTGGGAGAGGGTTGGGGTGTAAATGGTGGATGTTTGCAGCTAAAGAAAACTATGGGGTGAAAAATCCATTGTGCATCTGTCCAAAGTGGCATTGCCCTGGGAAATGAGCCCGTGATGCCAGGCCCACTGCACAAATACCCAGGTCCCCTGGTGGTTTTTTATGATGTACCACTTGTGATGTAGTGCCGGGCTTACAATAGCACCAGTCCTGCGTAGGTTAGTGTTTTCCATGCACATCACATACAGCACTTAAACTATATGTCCAAAAGTTTGTAGACACTAGCATTTCTTCTGATAGACATGAACTTAATGTGGTCCCTTCTACTTTTCTGTGACACTAGATGTTAGGACGCTGCTATCAGAATTAAACTGAGTCATTTATGAGGTCAGGAACTGATGTTAGATGATTAGTTCTGGATAAAGTTAGTGAATGGAGAATGCAGACCCATTGCTCCACAGTCCAGTCTTGTGAGGTGTTATAGTCTTAAGCTGATGCTTATCAATGTCCATAATACAAGGATCACGGCCATGAACTCACCAAGGCCAAATTGAAATCTTTGATGGCGATGGTGGTTGCCCTCTTGTACTCCTCCTCCATCTTCTGCAGCTCAAGGGCTCTATTGTCCAGAGCTACTCGGTTTTGTTCATACTGCTGCTCTATATGAAAAAACAGATCATCAGCTTATTTAGCAGCTCTGTGGTTAATTTGATCAAGATGTCCTACTAATGTTTTTAGTAGATTTTTCTATTCCATATTAAGTGGCGTGGATCAAATAAAGCAAAACCCCTAAAGACAACACAAGTACAAATACAAGTAGAGCTTTATTGTCATCTTAACAACATACAGTGAAGCACACAGTAAGATGAAATAACATCCTCCAGGACTAAAGGTGCAACATGCAGTGCAACAGGAGAACGGGACAATAAGCCAGCACTTTAGACAGATCGCACAAGGATAAAATATCTGCACTATATACTAAATATACAAAAAATAATTTTTAAAATGACCTTGAGACTGTGAAAGGTGCTCTATAAAACCAATTTATTATTACTTTTTTTATTATTCAAAATGCAAATATCTGAACAAATATAGAAATAGGAAAATAGAATTATTCAAAACAACAAACTAATGAAAGTGAACCACTAGAAAAGACAAAATAATTTGACTAGAAGTTAAACTAAGGAGTGTCCTGTAAAGTGCATCACAGGTTTCATCAAGCTTGCGATCAGTCAGTCAGTCTGTCTATTTAAAGGGTGAAAAGTCGTCACTGTGCTGTTTGGTATTATAGTGTGACCCACACTGAACATGGACCACAGACAGCGATGCAGAGAAGTGTCTCAGGAGATTAGAAGGAAAATTATAGACAAGCATGTTCAAGGTAAAGGTTATAAGACAATCTCCAAGCAACTTGATTTTCCTGTTACAACAGTTGCACATATTATTCAGAAGTTTAAGGTCCACTGAAGTGTAGCCGACCTCCCTGGACGAGGCCGCAAGAGGAAAATTGATGCCAAAATGAAGAGATGGATGATACGAATGGGAACCAAAGACCCCAGAACAACTTAAGAGATTAGAGGTGAACTCCAAGGACAAGGTACATCTGAGTCACACCATCTGTCACTGTTTAAGACAAAGTGGACATAATGGAAGACAGTCGAGGAGGACACCACTGTTAAAGGCAAATCATAAATAAGCAAGATTGGAATTTGCCAAAATGCATATTGACCAACCTCAAAGCTTCTGGGATAATGTCCTTTGTACTGATGAGACAAAACTGGAGCTTTTTGGCAAAGTCACATCAGCTCTGTTCATAAAGCTTACCAAAAAAAGAACATTGTACCTACTGTGAAACATGGTGGAGGTTCAGTTATGTTGTGGGGCTGCTTTGCTGTGCCTGACACAGGAAGTCTTGAATCTGTGTATGGTACAATGAAATCGAGACTATCAAGTTATTCTGGAGCAAAATGTGCTGCCCAGCGTCTGAAAGTTTGGTCACAGGTCTTGGGTCCTCCAACAGGATAATGACCCAAAACACAGAGATAAAAACACCAAAGAACGGCTGAGACCAAAACGTTGGACTATTCTAAAGTGACTTCTTTGAGCCCTGATCTAAATCTTCTAGAACATCTGTGGAAGGAGCGGAAACATGCATTTGGACAAGGCACCATTTAAACCTGAGACAGTTGGAGCAGTTTGCTCATGAAGAGTGGGGTAAAAAAAACATAGCAACAGGTGCAGAAATCTCATTGAGAGTTGATTGCAGTGATTGCCTCAAAAAAAGTTGTGAAACTAAATATTAAGTTATGGGTTCCATCATTTTTGTCCAGGTCACTTTCATTAGTTTGTTATTTAGAATAATTCTGTTCTACCACAGTTCAAAAGCAATGTCTGATTTTCATTTGTTAATTCTCAGTAAATTGTTATGTATTATTCCTTTAGTCAGTTTCAAGTTATTTCAGCGACTATTGTGGGTTTTTCCTTTCTGTAATGGAAGGGTACCAACAATTTTGTCCAAGTGTGTAGCATTGTAATTGTAGGAGAATAGTAAGACTACAAGATATACCTCAGGCTTTAAAGCTGGTTTTAATCTACAATTACCTTCCAGTTCTTGCAGCTCTCTTGCTTGCTTCATTTCCTGCTGCTGTTGAATGGACCAGTCCCTGAGCTGTTCTCTCTGCCGTTGTGCTCTGTCTCCACTGGCCGGGTCCTCCCCAGTCAGCCCGGGCAGAATGTGCAGGCCATCCTGCTTCTTCAGGAGCTCAGGGTCATTCAGGTCAAACTCACGGCTGCTGGCAGGCTGCTGAAACTGGTGGCGAAAGTGCACTATAGCTTCCTTCAGAAGAAGTTCATCTTTCTTCTGCCTGCCCTCCAGTATGCATGCTGTACGGTCACTGCGTATGAGGCTATCAGCTGGGACAAAGGACAGAGGGATAACACAGAGAAGTTTCCAGATGACTTTTAAGGATTTGATTAGTTTTCTTTGGTTGGTAAATGTTTTTCACTTGCTAATGATCTCACAATTCATGAGCTCAGATAAAAACGTGGCCTCTCGAGTTAGGTATTGTGTTGGCAGCAGAAATAGTTTTTGTCTTAGTACATTCACTGGGGTGGAAAATGTATTATTGTAACTGTATTTTGATATTATGCTTATGTATTATTTTCTTATATTTGTATTTTACTAAAGGATTATTGAATACTCATGCTGTAACACACATTTCCAATTACACATTCATTTAGACTGTGAATGTCAGTCAGAATTTGATTTAATTTTGGTTAAATCAATGATAATACATCAACTACATAATAAATTGAAGCTAAACTCCAACACCAGCACATGTTCCTTTAATATCTAAATGTCAGAGCTTGTTTGTTGCTCTAATCACATATTGCATCTCTGGGAGGTCAACAGCACTTTTAAGCTGAGCTTACTCAAAAACAAACAAACACAATACTGTAATTTCACAGCTTCAGCATAACAACTTTATCATCAGAGAGCAGGGAATGGTCCCAGCAGTAAAACAGCCCTTCATGATCAGAGATTCTAAGAGCAGACCCTCTCCAAACATACACAGACTGCAGTGACTCGATCTATCCAGCCACTTCCTGTCACGTGGCTATTTTAAGGCCGGTCAACCTAAACCACAATCCTTTGGACGGTGGGAGGAAACCGGAGAACCCAAAGGAAACCCCCACAAACACGGAGAGTTTGTACACTCCATAGTATACATGTTTCCTACCAGTCAGTACAGAAAGCTCACTAAAGCCAGAAATGACTTAATTAAAAGCTTGGCTAAAAAAAATAAATGCAGCCGAGTGTTTCTGATACTCCACATGTAATTCAGTATTAACCTTACCATAGTCATTCAGGGATTTGGCCTCGGCTTCTTCTTTAACCCTCCTTTCCTTCACTTGGAAGTCAAGAGCATCCGTGTCAATCTGCTCAAACAAAGGAAAAACTTTATCGTAGTTGTGGTTGTTGAGAAACAGCACATAATGACCCATGAGTGACTCCTAAACTTTCTCCAGCTTACTCCGATCGTTCGCGCTTTGGCGTTAAAAATCCTGTCTTGTCGTTGCAGCTCCCTGGTTCGTCTTCTGTCCAAATGAACTGCGGCGATGCGATCTGACAGCAGCTCGACGCGGTTCATCGCTGCGGTACTGAGTTTGGCTCCGTCCACACTGTCCGGTCAGCCACTGTACTGGTCCAGATGTAAACATTGCGTTGCTAGGAGACCTGGAATCGACACAGGAGCGTGCGCCCTCTGCCGGCCAATGAGAATGAGTAAACGTGCTTGCCCACGCATGCGCAGACTGTTTTTGGCTTTACGACACCTCAGATCTGTAATTAATGTTTTACGACATTAGTCCTGCCTGATCTGCGAATCCGAGTTGTGAACGCATGCGCAAACTGTTTTACCTTAAATGGTATAAGGGTAAGAGTTTACAATAACTAAATCCATCATAAATGAAAATTTAGGTCAGTTATTATGTAGTTCAGCTATTATGTAGATTTCATAGACACCAGGCTTTCCAATACTGTAGTGCAGGAAGCAGTATTTTTATATGGCTATCACTATGTGGGGAAAAGGGCAAAAATAAAACAGAGGAAAATAACCTGACCATAGATTCAGTAACAGCACAGTCTATAGACTTCAGCTCCAGCCAACTGCTTTGGGAAGAACTGGACAGAAAGGGGGTGAAAATAGACCAAAAAAGCTGCAAAACCTATGGCATTATTTATTTATTTATTTATTTATTTATTTATTTATTTATTTATTTATTTATTTATTTATTTAATTATTTAGGTGACTTTTTAACCATGTATGGCTATTCACTGCAATAGAACTGCTTAAATCACCAGTAAACACTGGAAAAATGGAGTGTTCTAAAACCTTTGTCCAGTACAGTATATGATTCATTATTTATGTATCCCTTTTAAGACCATAATTTTTTCAGCTTTTACTTCTTATTTTAATATTTTTAATATTAATGCCTTGAATGTCTTGACATGTGTGTTTAATTATTTTGTTAATAAAATTGTCATTAAATGTACAGAAATAATTTGAAAGTGTTTGACTTTAAAATGTTACAAATAAAATTAATTCATTATTTAATTCTTAATTAACTTCTTTTTTATTGTAAATACATACATTCAGTCAAACCCTGTTATCTCACCCTCTGTTATTTCACCAAATCATATCTCATCATTAAAGGCTACAGGACAGATTTCCTTTTGTGTTACGATAGCTAGCCAACCCCACCTTTTGCTAAATTTAGGACACGGACCAATTGGGGTGAGCTAAGAAGGTTTGACTGTTTGTGTGTGTGCGTGTGTGTCAGAGACCAATTAATGGAGTAAAATCATATATATATTTTTACTATAAACCGAATTTACATGTGGTACAATTTTAGCATGTTTTTGTCTCTTTCTTGTAACACATAATCAGAGGTCAAACTTATAAAGACACCATGTCTTTATAAAGCAATATGTGGGAAAATTGGGCAGCGGCAAAGATGGCCAAAAAGTACCTAAAGCCACCCCTTGGTTTGACCGGTTAACTGCACACACACATTTTTCTCCTTTTTGCACGTGTGCAGAACGGATAGGGCACTGACATCCCTGATTTATTACTTTACATTTTCCTTTTTCAGGTTATGTGATTTAAAATAACAACAGACGGGACAGTAAAACACAACAGAAAGTTGTAAGTAGCACGTCTGAGTCTGATAACACTAACCAGTACAGAAGCAGCTGATAAGCTTTTTATTCTTTTTTTCATCGCTGTGCCGGTCGTGTGCAGTTCACCACCCTAAAGGCAAACACGTTACCAATGCTGCTGCATGTTAACGCATATGACTCAGAATAAACATATAAGGACATGAATTTCTGATTAATAACCTGTGGCACCTGTGTGATTCCAGTTAAGTCCTGTTTTGTCCCTGGCCTCTGATTGCAGTTTTTCTATAAAGGTATTTTTCATATGTATGTGCTGATGATATTAATGTGAAAGTGGAAGATGTGTCAGTTTGATCTCCACTCTTTTTTTTTAAATGAGCAGTTAGCACATTGTTACAACTCCAGTCATTACATCTGGATCTAGCAATATTTCTCAGTGAATTTGTTGTGTGGAGATGAGTGAAGCAATTGGATGTGGATTTAGGAGGCTGATGTTTAAAACAAATAATATTTGTGTTTGTCTTTGAGGAAAAAGTGCATAAACCAGTATAACACGTGTTCGTTTGCATGATATTTGGCTATGATAGCAAGCATCAACGCTAGTGTTTATTAAAGGGGAAGTCCAATTTTACAAAAAATCAGCATACCGGTAATTCAATTGTTGAGACATAAACAGATTCACCCAACATGGTCTGATGTGAAATTATTCTTTGTGCAGAATCACGTATCACTCCGATTTCTATGGTGGCTATGGTATATTAATCATGGATAACAATGTCTACAACACAAATACATATATTTTACTGTACAAAACCATGTGTCTAAGATAAGATAAGATAATCCTTTATTGTCCCACAAGTGGGAAATTTCACATTGTTACAGCAGCAGGACAGCAAACAGTGTACTAAGAAAAACAATAAGTAAGAAGTTATTTTAAGAAAGTTAAGGGTAAGATAAAGTAAGGCAAAATAATATAATAATACAAATATATAAAAAGTATCTACACAAATAAATAAGGCAAATGTAAAAGTAAAGTGTAGACAGTGCAGGGAGACACGAAATATGTTGCAGAGATGAATATTGCACAGAGAGAATATGAATATGAATATTGCACGTTACGTGTGAAGTGAAGTTTCAATTCTTAGTCTGTGGGGTGTGTGTGTGTGGTCAGCTGCAGGTGTTGATTGTACAGTCTGACTGCATCCAGAAGGAAAGATCTCCTGAATCTCTCCTTCCAACCACAAAAAGGGTGCAGCAGCCGCTCACTGAAGGAGCTGTGTAGTGCTGTCAGATTCTCCTGCATGGGGTGAGAGGTGTTATCCAGCAGGGATGACAGCTTAGCCACCATTCTCCTGTCGGTCACCACCTCCACCAGGTCCAGAGTTCCTCTAATAATAGAGCTGGCCCTGCGGATCAGCCTGTTCAGCCTCTTCCTGTCTTCAGCTGTAATGCTGCTGCCCCAGCAGACCACACCGTAAAAGCTGGCAGAGTTATATGAAAAGCCTGCAGTATAAATTGTGAACAAAAATGGTGCTAGAACAGTTCCTTGTGGGGCCCCTGTACTGCATACAGTCTTGTCAGACACACCGCCCTAAGTTCTCACATACTGTGGTCGGTTGGTGAGGTAGTCTGTGATCCACAGTGTGAGATGTGATCCACTCCAGCGAGCTCCAGCTTGTCCCTCAGGATTATGCCAGGCTGGTAGGCAAACTGGAGTGGGTCCAGTGATGAGCTCACCAGAGGCCGAAGCTGAGCCAGGACCAACCGCTTCAGTTGGGATGTTAGAGCCACCGACCTGTAGCTGTTGAGGTTCTTGGGATGTGGGCTCTTTAGCACTGGTACCATGCAGGAGGTCTTCCAGAGCTATGGAACTCTCAGACCTCAGACTCATGCTGGACAAGTTCTCCATTACCCCACCCAGTTGGTCTGCACAGCACTTTACGACACTTTACGAAGACAGTTATATGAGTGTAACGTGTGTAATTGCTCATTTTTGTCGTGATATCTGAGGGTTATTGACGGATATTAAGTGCCTCTGTTTAAACTTAATGCTGCGTTCGGTGCTGAAGCAACACGCATGTGTACATTACCTGTAATAATAATTTTGTACAAATATATGTGCAGTATAATGAGTAAGTTGTTCAAGAAGATACATTTATGCAATATAGAGAAAATCAGCCTGTGCTGAGAGAATGTATTACGTTGTATGTAGCACTATGACACTATAACACTATGAACAATGTAATGTAGGTTTAGGGTTGGGACGAGGCCATTTATTTATTTATTTTAGTCGTGATTGTGAAATTAACCCTAACCCTAACCCTAACACTTGTGGGACAATAAAGGATTATCTTATCTTATCTTATCTTATCTTATCTTATCTTATCTTATGTTTTATCTTCTGTCAAAATAAATGAGAAGAAGCTGCATGACATTTTGTGGCCGTAAATACCATCACCATTCCGTCTGCAAGGCGAATAATAGCCCGTCTCCAACAAACGCCTATGTCTATTAAAAGCACTGAATAAGAAATACTGAATAAGTATTTGAATAAACACCGGGGCTACTATTGGAAGATATACGGTATGTAGGGTTGATGATACTAAAATATTCTTAAATATAAAAAAAAGCTTCCTTTTCCACATCTATTTGTCTTTTAAAAAACATATTTAGGCCAAAATCCTCATAAAAGGACAAAATGATCATAAATCAGTGTCTCAAGTACCTGGCATTTGCATCAGTATTTGTAATGATTTTGTGTAATAACTTTCTGCAAGTGCACGTTTACAGACACTCTGAAGATTTCTTGTTCCTATCATCATCACTGTGAACTTTTCAGACAGTTTCATCAGAATAAACCTTTATAACCCGACACACTGGGCTGTGTTAATAAGCTGAATCAGACAGTGAAACAATGTTTGCTTGAGAATGTGCAGTGCTTTGGGCTACGAGATGTAGGAATCACACTCAGCTGGTGGCTCCCAACTCTGGACCTGGAGCATGTCTGCTCTGCATGCTGTTCCCACACCTAAGCCAAGTAATCAGATCATTAATAAGCCTTTCATAGACTGAAGTGAGTAAATAAATGCAGAGAAGCACTGAAATATACCGAGCAGTTGGTCTCCAGGACCAGGGATAGACCAGTGGATCTCAAACTTGTCTTCCAGGCCCCACACGTGGCCGACTTTTATTTCATATGCTGGGAGCTGAGAACAAGATATGAATATTATACCAGGTCTACCCTGCTTCTGTGGCAACATGAGTCCAAGGGTGTGTACAGTAGGATGGCCCATCCCCTTGCACCATCAATCAAGTATGGGTGGATATCGGCTAAAGTAGCAGTGGTCTTCTCCAAGCGTGTGAAGCAGTCCAATGACAATGCATTAGTGGCAGTTTGAATGAACGTGGCTAGTTTACATATCTCAAAGGAAACACAAGCTAGTTTTCATCCTCCCAGTGCTGGTGGTATTGGATGATGGGTGTAGTCCTATTTAGTGAATTTTGTGAAATTTTGTGAAAAGTCCTAAAAGCAGACAAAGAAAATCCTAAGGGTTCACTTACTTTTGGCACATGCAGATAACTTATGAGATAATTTTTTTGACAAATACATAGCAAATATAATATTTGTGTCATTTGTTTAACTGCATTTTCTTCATCTACTGTTAGGACGTGTTTAAAAATCATTTAATATCAAATATCAATATAAAATTGTTTAATATCAGATTAATATAAAAAATATATAAAAATGTATTAAATTACTCATTGATGTTGGGATACCAGTTACTTTAGGAGGTTGTTAGGTTGTGATTTTATACATTGTAGACATGTTATCTAAACAAAACCCTTTACTGAATTTCATCAGTTTTATATGTGCTTTAGCGCTTATTTATTGTTGTAACCTGAGAATACTTTTGATCTGTGTTAGCTGTCTTTTTTTTTCGTCTAAGCACAGATGTTTGTTCAGGTAAATTATCCATTTGTCATTCTTTGTTAGACTGGCAGTCCCCTGCATTGGTATAGCATACACGTATATATTTGGATAAAACAAGTGTACACACAGCCAGCACCTCATTCTGCCAACAATGGCCATAGCTGGGAGTCGCACTAAGGCCTGTATTCACAGACCTATCTACCAATCACTGAGCCGTTAGCATATTACTTCATATATTCTCAAATTCTCATTAAAATGTTTAGTCATTGGGAACTGCCCAGTAAACTATCAGTGAAACGTGGGTGAAAAGGCTTATGTGTCTTTTTGTTAGGGATGATTTATGACTAGGCTGCTAATACTGCAAGATAATGTTGAGCTACTTGTTCCTGACAGAACATTTAAGGCCTGGCTGAGTTGCATAGACATTTTTTGGGGTCATAACATGGTGAAGAACAAAGGGAATGATAAAAATGAAATTTCTGTTGCTACAAGTGTAGGAGAATGCCATGGACCAGAACATTTCCATATCTCTTCCTGAGGTTGAGAAGAAATCCCTGGATATTTTTTCCATTAAGGGCATTTTAACCGCTGCAACAATCTGCCAAAACCACCTGGTTAAATGTACGACCTGTGAGTGGAAAACCATAGAAACACCACTGCATGATTATTACGCTTACCTCTTGACAATGTTATCAGGCTGAGATTCACATACACACATAAACTGACTGTACTTACTAAACCCACAGGAGCTGCAGGATCATCTTACACCACATCATTTTTTTTGCAAATCGTGAATATCGCTTTCACAGCGGGATCCATGAAGCCCTGGGTGTGTTAAAGCAGGGCCTGGTCAGTGGGTGTTACCATGTCTTACAGATATATAATAATAAACTTAGGTTCTGATCAGTTTCTCTTTATAACAATCTATTGAAATACTTCATCAAAGTCTTCTAATACAAAAATCTGAAGAACACTTTATTTGATTTGGCATGTGGGCTTTTAAAAGCAGAAGTAGAAGATGCTTTCATCTATGGCATGGGTGCCCGAAGTCGGTTCTAAATGGGTGGTGTCTAACCCAGTTTGGTAGATGTCCTCCTCGAACACACTCAGAAATGAACAATGAACAGGTGAGTTGAACCAGGTGTGCTTAATCACCAAACCGGAGGTGGAAACCCCAGATCTAAGGGAGTATTGCTTGAGTGAATCATTGCTTGAGCTCTCAGTGGCTATGGGTTTGTAGCTGGACAACGCAGTTTTGTAGAAATTGATAGAAGGATAGAAGTGAGAGTTTTAGCTGATGCCATTACATAGTTAGGAACAATCTGAAAAGCCAAAACGTGTCTGTTCATTTATGCATCAAAGTAAATGGAATATTTTGTTGAATATGCATTTGTAAGGAAATGTAACATACAAAGAGCTGCAGAAACAGGTTTGTAAAATGACATTAAAGGAAGTCTAGTCAGTCTGTATAGACATAACAGCAATGGATAGATTTCCCACATCTGGCAGACGAAGGAACGGGGCCTACGACTTCATTTCAAGGTTCTCGGGAATGAACACAGTAGCAGAAATTCCATGTCTCTTATGTAAAGACAAGATAAGGGTGGTGCAGGTGGTTAAAAGTCTTTGATGACATGTTCTATCCTCCAGTGTTGCCCACTGCATGGCTGGATGACAAGCTGGTAATATGAGTCTGCTCCTTGGGCTATCTCGAGACAACGGTTAGTCTCTCTGTTTCTTATGGCCTCACCCTGTAAACAAAAAGAGAAAATTATGATAGGGGGCGAACAGGGTAATGGAAGACATCGGGTAATGTGAGACACCCCCTGTATCTAGGCAACAGAACACATTTGTGGTCATATGACTATCACGTTTGCAAGCCTCCCCCATTTCCCCATGACCATGAAGGAGAGGACCCATGGTGCTGTGGTAAGCATGTTTTTTTCACAAAAATATTTTTTTTGCATGTAAAAGTAATTTTTCATGCTGTCAACTTAATCAGCTGTTGTGCCAAAGCAGATTGATTCAGGTAGAAAAACTAATGTCATACATGTTGATGAACTACCAACATATAAAACCATGTGATGATGCTAGCTGAAGATTAGCCTGAATTGCTAAGAAAGATTGTTTTTTTTCTAAAATGTGTCAGTGGGCTAAAGTGAACAAAGTGTCCCGTGTTCTGACCCCCAGACTGTGTTTTAATCTAACTGGTTCTACCTGTCATGTTAATTAAAACATTTTGAATTATATGTTGTAATTAATTTTGTTCAAGTTCTTTCAAGTGTTTAAAAAATGTGCTTAATTGACCAGTTGCCATGATTCTGTTACTAGTCCGACATTAGTTCTAGAATGTGTGGTTGTCAAGCCAGTGATCAGTATTCGAACAGTTACAACATGTGTTGTTTAGAGTGGAAAAAGTAAGTGGATCAGTTTACCCCCAGCTGGTTCATTTTACCCCTTTGATTTCTCTGGTCTGTCTCAGTTCTAAATTATTGGGACGTGTAAATTTTGCTGATATTTAATTTTAGCTTGTTTAGAGGGGAGCAAATGTAAAAAATGTCTCACTTTACCCCACTCTCCCCTAAGGCAAGTACACTCAATAGCACATTATCACACACAGAGGTCATTCAATGTGCTTTACAAAAAAAGCATAAAAAATACGATTTGGTTAAAACGCAAAAAAAACAAACATCCATCCATTATCTGCCGCTTTTCCTTAGTTGGGTCACGGGGACAGCAGCCTAAGTAAGGAAGCCCAGACTTCCCTCTCCCTGGCCACCTCGGGACCCGAGGCGTTTCCAGACCAGCAGAGATATAATCCCTCCAGCGTGTCCTGGGCCTACCCTGTGGCCCTCTCCCAGTGGGGCATGCCTGGAACACCCTCCTAGGAAGGCGCCCAGGGGGTATCCTGACCAGATGCCCAAACCACCTCAACTGGTTCCTCTCCCCGCGAAGTTGCAGCGGTTCTGCTCTGAGACTCTCCCGGATGACCGAGCTCCTCACCCTGCCTCTGAGGGAGAGTCCAGCCACCCTGTGGAGAAAACTCATTTCAGCCGCTTGTATCCATGATCTCGCTCTTTCTGTCACTACCCACAGCTCGTGGGCATAGATGGAGTAGGAACGTAGATTGACAGGTAAATTGACAGCTTCGCCTTTTGACTCTCTCTTGACCACAAACGCTGTAGCACCAGCATTACTGCAGATGGTGCACCAATCCGTCTATCAATCTCTTGTTCCATTCTTCCCTCACACGTAAATAACAAGACCCACACTCGGCTATGAACCGCTCCAGTGAGAGCTGTAGGTCATGGCTCATTGAAGCCAACAGAACCATATCATCTGCAAATAACAGACGAGTGATTCTGCCCCCTGGCTGTGCCTATAAATTCTGTCCATAAAACTTATGAACAGAATCGGTAACAAAGGGCAGCCTTGGCAGAGTCCAACCTCAACAGGGATTGGGTTCGATTTATTACCGGCAATGCGGACCAAGCTCCTGTTCCTCCTGTACAGGAACTGAATGGCTTGTAGCAGCGAGCCCTGTACCCTGTACTCTTGGAGCACACGCCACAGGATATTCCGGGGGACACGGTCGATAGCCTTCTCCAAATCCACAAAGCACATGTGAACTGGTTGGGCAAACTTCCATGCTCTCTCCAGAACCCTGGTCAGGGTGTGGAATAAAGCACACACGTTGCTCTGCTGTAACATCCCCATTTCACCAGCAATTTACTTTGTGAAACCATGATTTGTTCAAGAATGATAAAAAAATAAAATAAAAAATGTTAAGATTTTTGTAGCAAGAACTTCAATGAGAAATAGCAGTGAATTTGTTTGATTTGCATCAATTGATGAAGTCAGTCTTTCTAGTGTTAAGACTCAGCAGAAACCCTGGTATCACACATGATTCTACATTATCTCAACACCCAAAGAATTCTGTGTCCATTCCTCCTCCCATGTATTTTAGCATTTCCCTTATCTTATCTTCCCTACATCTTATTCTTGGCAGGGAACCAGCTCTTCAGAAGAATGAACATGTTTCACCTTATCGGCTGCATCTGGTGGTGCAAATTACACTTTCATTCAACCATTTCTTTAACTAGGAACTGCAAATGTAGCAGATGTAGACCACAGCACCCTGAGACAACACTAGTCAATATTTTCAGAGTAAATACCTGTTTAAAGTTCCAGTACATGTGGAATCCTTTTAACTTGGATAATCCACAGTCATGCAGTCCAGGTGTGTGTCCCTCACCAGGATCCACCAGGCAACGATTATTATTGTACTTATGAGATTTGATGCCTCCAATGTAGATCTCCCCACTATGTGTGTAGTAACAGTTCTGTACAGAGGATCAGAAATTAAATGTGAACAATTCCTGCAATAATTGAATACAGCATCCTCCACAAGTAGTTTAGATGCGGTTAAGATGTGTTCTCAAGATCAAGCTTAAAACAACTGAAGCACTGTGGTGGAACTGTCAGAAGACTTACCTGTGGGCCATAGAAATGACACTGGTACAGGATAGGAATACTCCCAGGAACAGGTCCCTGATCGATGCAGTTATTCTGTGATAAGTCATTTTGTAACTATGAAATGTAAACAGAGATGTAATGAAGGATGTAAGTGCACTGTTCTGGCATTTTGATGATTTTCAAAACCTGTTTTTTGACCAACACAGAATTTCCTACAAGATTTCTGAAAAACTTTACTAATTACAAGAAAAATATTTTACTTACTGCACCATAGGCGACTAGACTCTCCCAGCTATCAAGCTGAGGATACACGTTGTCCAAATACCACTTGAAGGGCTTACATTTGAGTTTTTCTCTCAGCTTCTTTCTCTCGGTCACGTCCCCTATGTCAATCCCATGACCCTGAACAGCAAGTTACATGATGAATTCAGTGTTTCTTTCAATTCATATAAATGAACATTGCATATATAATACACTTCTGAATATAGAGAAATGGGCAAGCAGGACACAAGAACAGCATCTCCCCTGCATGTGTGTTTCGAGTTGTTTAGAACAGCGGTCCCCAACCTTTTACGCGCCACAGACCGATTTAATGTCAGACAATATGCCTATAGTGCATTTAAGGTGTCACGGATAAAAACAACAAAATTAAATGATACAACCAACACAAAAACTGTGGTATTTTGTAAATATAATAATAAACATAAATCCACTGTGTAATTATGTAACTTTATTAGCAGCATCCTCCTTAAATGCGATAACAATGATCAGAGTAACGTCCTCCTCTGTCCCTCACGCACTCTGGTCGCTATGGTAACGTGTAAACATTCCTTTCAGAATAAGTTTTCAGTGCTGTTGTGGTGATCTCAGAGTTTTCTGTCATGACTTTCACTGGCAAAGTTTAAGTATGTCTCAAACATACTTAGATGCTACTGTCAAATAATTTTTTGCCCCACTGTATCTGCCAGAGGAGGTGTTACTATGTGCTGATTATATAGGGTGCCCAAACTTTTGCAGAGTGCCACAGTAATGTTTTTTTTTTTTTTTATTCACTTTGTTCAATTTATGACAAAAAGTCACTATGCATCAATGTTTGCTGAAAATATTGTGTATTGTTTTTTCCATTTCCTAGAGAGATTGTGTTTGCATCTTTTCAAATTATTCAATTAAAGTTATTTATCAAGTGGTGGCCAAAATTTGCATAAGACTGTATAGTTTAATGAAGCATCTAAGATATTCTTTAAATTTCAAAACAATCCAGTCAGTCTCCAGGCCAATTAAATCGCAAAAATGTGTTTCTATTATTGGGGAAAAGGATCTCATCTCGCCCCAAAAACATAGATTGCCAGTAAAAATGCATTGTCCTCGGCTCCAACTAGACAGATGTGAAGAGCAGCTTGTCCAAACTCACCCTGAGGAGCAGACACTCTGAGAAGAGAGGAGCCAGCATTTATAACCTCCTGGAAGAGCACACAGGACTTTTGATTGGCAGCTAGCAGCAGCATGAGCTAGCAGCTAAAGCTAAGTTAGTCAAAGCAGCAGCTTTGATTGACGTTAGCAAGCTAGGTACACAAGCTAACATGGACTCTAAGTGACTTTTTAGTCAAAACATTCTTGTTTGTTGACATTTCAAGGACAAAGGCAAGCATCTGTTATGATATTATGTTAGGATGTAAAAGCCCAAATATGGAAATGACCAGGTGGGTTCTTTGGGAGATTACTTCAGTGGCTGACACATGTGTGACGTGCTGGCATTAATCAAAACATTTTGAGGTTTTCTCATAAAATCTCAGAGTAGTTGGGTGGAACTTGGTGAGTCGGTCAAGGTTTGACACTTGGTTTCTGTTAACCCTTTATTTCCTTTCAGCATGAGAAGGCGGCTTTCTGTGAAATAATAAATATGGATTGGAATGCTTCAGAGTACAAACTGTATAGGTTTATATAATAACCTCAACACTATGGCCTCATTTACACTTCAGGTCTTGATGCTCAGTTCCGATTTTTTTGATCTTCTGTTTACACGTGTTTTAAATTGTGACCCATATCCGATTCTCCTGTTTACAGTTGCTATAGCAAAGGGGCGTTG
>JBBIGC010148392.1:0-10512 GCA_037576955.1 Lepidarchus adonis | reverse complement strand
TAGAATAGAATACAATTGAATACAATAGAACACAATAAAATAAAATAGATTAGAACAGAACACAATAGAGTATAACACAATAGAATAGAATAGAATAGAATAGAATACAATTGAATACAATAGAACACAATAAAATAAAATAGATTAGAACAGAACACAATAGAGTATAACAATTGAATCGAATAGAATAGAATACAATACAATAAAATAAAATAGATTAGAACAGAACACAAGAATATAACACAATAGAATAGAATAGAATAGAATAGAATACAATTGAATACAATAGAACACAATAAATTAAAATATTTACATTTACATTTACAGCATTTAGCAGACGCTCTTATCCAGAGCGACATACATGGTGAGCGGTTGGGGGTTAGGTGCCTTGCTCAAGGGCACTACAGCCTGCTGTCCGGTCCCGAGAATCGGACCTGGGACCCTTCGGTCACAAACCCACTTCTCTAACCATTGGGCTATGGCTGCCCAATGGTTCTAATAGATTAGAACAGAACACAATAGAGTATAACACAATAGAATAGAATAGAATAGAATAGAACACAATAAAATTAAATAGATCAGAGCAGAACACAATAGTGTATAACACAATAGAATAGAATAGAATAGAATAGAATACAATACAATACAATACAATACAATACAACAGAACACAATAAAAAATAGATCAGAACACAACACAAAAACTATTGTAGACATGGAACACTCCACACGACCTGCTGTCGTCTAACCATCACAAGAAGGTCCTTGTCAGAATAGCTCACATCTTTAAGCCTCTGCTTCTTCAACTTCAAGAGCTGACTGTTCACCTCGCTGTCTGACATATCCCACCGCTGACAGGTGTCACTGATATAATGTTATATCTTTAGTTGCTTCCTCTCTCTCCCTCTCTGTAGTTACTGGATGGACGTGCAGGTGAAGGGCACATCTCTGCCCCGTGCCCTACAGTGCTGGGACCGCAGCCTCCACCACAGCCTCCGCAACCAAGGCAACAACAACAGCAGCAGCAGTAACCCCCGTTCTTTGCCCCGGGGCTGCCCAATGCACCTCATCGACAGCTGCCCCTGGCCCCACTGCAACCCCACCTGTCCCACCATCCGCGACCAGCTAACAGGACGAGAGATGAACGTCATTCAGTTCCTCACACATATGGGCTTCGACGTGCAGCGCATGGCACAGCAGCAGGGCCTGGAGCCCAGCAAGCTACTGGGCATGCTCAACAGCGGCACCTGAGCTAAACCACACACAGGCTGTGAGGAACATTCAACTAGCCAATCAGAAAGCAGGAGGGAATATTGTAGCTGCCTGTCAGCAGGAAGGAAAATTCAAGTAGCCAAAATTTTCAGATTACAGGAAAGAAAATAAACACACACACACACATACACACATATATATATATAAACGCTTATCGGCCATAACATTATGACCATCTGCCCAATACTGTGTAGGTTTCCCCTCATGTTGCTGAAACAGTCCTGACACCATTCTGATGCCTTTCTAACAGAGTCAGCATTAAGCCAAGCTACTCCTCACTCCCCACATGCATCAGTGAGTCTTGGGTGCCCATGACCCTGACTCCAATTCACCAGTTGTGTTCTTCCTTGGTTTAGGTGCTAAATAGTCCCAAACTGCAGCCCATCCATACCTTAAATCAGTGGTTCTCAACCTCTTTGAGTGACGACCCCCAAGATAACATTGGTTGTTGTTTGCGACCCCCTGAAAATGTTTTAATGTCTGTCCTGTGCAGATAATTTAACTCAGCACATAAAACACAGTTTGAAATAATAATAATTAAAAAACTACTTAAAAAGTGTACAGTTTTTCACAGTGACCCCCAGGTTGAAAAAGGCTGCCTTACATCACAAATCTGATCAACATTCTGTTAATGACTATTTCCCAGATTTTTTAAAAATAAGATCAGATAAATAAGAAATAACACAATTTAAATGTATTGCAATGTATTACTTCTGAATATTGAATATTGTTTTTTACTATACTGTGTTAATCCCAGAGGGGAAATTTGTCTCTGCATTCTAACCATCGGAGGCAGTGAGAACACACACAAATAATACAGATTTAGTTCACTTATTTTAACCTACAATGGAAAATCCCTCCAAACCATATATATACAGACACAGCATGTAAAATAAGTATTGAACACGTCACCAATTTTCACCTGTCAGTGGTGTTAATGTTATGGCTGATCAGTGTATAACACAATGTGTATGTACAGGTAATGCCGTTCTGCTCTCCAGACCTCAGATGTTTTATTTTTTTTTATAAGCTTTTGCCTTCTGCTGCTGCCAAAGGAAAACCACAGCAGAACTTGTCATTCTTTCTCGTCACAGTTCACAAATGGGCTTCGTTAGGACTCAAACGTGCTGTGTTTCTCTGATGGGCCGCAGCAATAAGACTTGGTGCTTCAACAATGCCAATTTAATTCATATGTACAGAACTTTTAAGAGTTTGGCAGATGTCGCTGGGCCAAGCTTGAGCCCCTCCATCATGGTACATGAACTTAAGCCACCTCTGAAGGGGCTGTCAATCACAAATCTCTCTCACACTCAACCCTCAGGGCTGACATATTATTAACATATTATATATGTTATTATACAGTATGTAATGTGCATCTTACAGAAACGTGTATGGCATTCTCAGAGTACAGAGAAGCAGCTTTCACACTCCACTGCCAATCTCTGCAATATTTCTGAACAGAAGTTAAATGTAAGCTACACTGTTGTTATCTATTTAATTTAATATGTAAATCATATTTATGAGGAACTCTAGAGATGGAGGAGAGATTCTTTGTAAAGTGTACATACCTTTCGACACTTTCTTTACTGTTTTTGAACGCATGACTTTGTAACTAATTTTAAAGGTACATTATAATCTAAGGGTAAAAAACTTCCAGCCTTTTGTCCCATTTGGTTTTTGTTGCAGCATGAAGTGACCACACACATGGCTTTCTATTCTGAGGTTTATTAAATACGTTTTTTAAAATCATGCACTATAAAAATCACTAAAAAAAAACCAACATACCTAAACACCATATGGCTATTTTGTCAGTGGTTGTCCCCAGTATGTATAAGAAAGTACTGTACAGTTTGTGTGTTACATATACATGCTAAATGTTTCATATTTCACAGCCTGAATAAAATGTGTGCTGGACAGAAATCATGCACCACATTGAAGAATGTTATCAATACATAAATAGAAGACTTTCACAGAATTTGCATTTTAAAAGTGGTTTGGTGCCAGGTTCAGATGCTCCGGGTCAGTTTTCTCTTACCACTTAAAAAAAAAAGAGAAATCTATTTCCTACCCTGCACGTCCTTAGAAAGATAAAAGATAAAACAGAATTTCTTACACTAAAATATTTGTACAAATGTGCAAGTCTCAGCAAGATGCGTCAATCTGACACAGCTTTTTTAAAAACGCTCCTATTTCAGAAGTAGACTAACTGTTTTCAGAACGGTGTTCAGTGGTAACAGCTTTGAGATCGTAAGGAGACACTACAGTGGGTTGAGGAAATACAGTAATTCCTCAGTGCACATTCTAGTAGAGCCTGTTGAGATATTTTAATGTCCTTCAGAAGTCATGAAAAACTGGAATCCTGAAACAGAAAAGAAATAGCTAAAGTCATTGTTTTTGCCAGAATAACTATGTGTGTATGTGTGTATGTGTATGTGTGTGTGTGTGTGTGTGTGGATGTGTGTAGGTAGTGTGTTCATATTTGCAATTAAAAACCTACATTATGCAGATTTTTTTTACTGTCTGCTATAAGCCTCCTGACCAATCACATTATGCAGAGCTTCTACAGGCTGATGTGTTTTTATCATAATGGAAGGTAGTCTGGTTCTCTCCACATTTGGTCCACACTGAAGCCCTACCGTTTGCCTGTGGTGCACAGGTAGCTCACCTCACTGGCTCCCCTGATGCGACGAGGGGAAATCGGACGTTTCCGTTCGTGGATGTCTTGTAGTCTAGTGATCAGAAACTTCTTGTCTTCCCCCTCCTACAAAATAACAAAATAACAATGAGATGCAAAAACACTTTATAGTTACTGTCAGGAAGCAGGATCACTAGAAAATCAAGACAATTGGCTTTTGCGCAGTTCTCTGCAGTAGCTCTAAGAGACTAGTTATATCTTGGTCGAGTGACTTTATTTGGGGTAAAGGGAAAGTGCATCTTTTTCAGTAGACCATTCCTTTAAAAAAAGTTTGGACACATTTTCCCATTCAATTAAATAGGAAAGTGCATTAACTTCTCCTGCACCACTCACTTCTCCTGTCCCAAACACCCAAACCCTATGGCTGGTAGTTAACCTTCTTTGTGGGTTAACCTTCTTTCTTGCAATCAGAATGAAGCAGATTCAAGTCCTGGCTCAGAGTGCTTTTGAATGATCTGACTGTATTTTACCAATCTTACATTTTCAATCTGATCTCGTAGCAGCTCAATAACCTTTCTTTCTCCATCTACCACCTGGCTGTGGAAGTATATCACGATCCTGGTGAGAAAGAAACAAAAGCAAATCAATCAATTTAATCAATCAAATGAAACTGTTACGCAACTTCCTACACGTTATTATTCTTTATAATTTACACGACTCTGTATTGCATCACAAAGCTCAGATTTTCTCATTGTTGTGCTACAATGAATTAATTAATATACTAAATAAACAAGTATTACATGTAACAGACAAAAACAATACCTACAATCAGTGTTATTGAATAGTCACTTTAAGCCTGAAGTGGGAAACTTCATTGTTTGAGATTACAGAACATCCTGCTAATGATAATTTCTAATGACTGTTTTCAGCTAAAGCTCTATAGTGAAAGAATGGTTAAAATAAATAAATACAAGGGATGAATATGACTCACAGGAAGATGCCAGCAGCAAGGAAGAGGAAGAGCGGGTTCTCCACCAGGTATGTATGAGCCCAGATGAGCCAAGTAAACCGAGGGTCATCTTTGGCCAGCTGCTCCACCCACTTCTTCCCTGACTGAAACATGGTGTTGAGGCCACGGAAAGGTCCGCAGCTCTCAGACGGCTTTATCCTGCTCAAGAGACAAATACAGGTGTGAAGGGTATACACTTCTGTACAAACAACAACGCACTTACCTTTCTTCAAGAAAGAAAACAGACCATAATTACAGTGGTGTGAAAAAGTGTTTGTGTCCTGATTTATTATTTTTTTCAATGTTCTGAGACAAGGACAAAGGGCCGCGCGATTAATGATAACGTGTATAAAACGCGTATAACGTGTATAAACCTGCCCGCCGGTTGTCTGAGCCGCTCATTTCCTACCTGTGTTTTTTTTTAACACTTTAATTCCCCTCTTTTCACTTACTTTTATGTTGAAGGTCTAACCTTGTGTGTTTGTGTCTGTCTTTGGTTCTGCCCGTCTAGATGAAGGTGAAAGTGACCGTTGAAGTCCAGTATCCACAGGCCCAGTCATGCTGACCTGCTCTCTACCTTGCTCTACCATTTTTCCCCCTCGTGTTTGTTACATGTCCACAATTCTCTGTTAATAAACTGTCCCTGCGTTGTTTGTCTTACTCGTATCTCGACTCGCTGGTGTTGTCTGTGCCTCGATCTTGTCACAACTACACAAGTGAACACAAAATGTGTTTTTTGAAGCATTTTAACATTAAGGGAGAAAAAATCCTGTGTGACAAAGTGATCGAGAAGAAAACCTAATAACTGGTTGTTCCATCAAGAGTTTGTGATAACTTGCAATAAGTCTTTTACAGTGATGTGGAGGAATTATGGTCCACTCATCTTTGCAGAATTGTTGTAGTTCAGCCACATTGGAGGGTTTTTGAGCAACCCCATTTTTTAAGGTCATACCACAGCATTTCAATAGGATTCAGGTCAGAACTTTGACTAGGCTACTCCTAAGTCTTATTTTTGGAGGTGGACTTGCTGGTGTTTTTTGGATAATACTCCTGCTGCAGAACCCAAGTTTGTTTCAGCCTGAGGTCACGAAAAGATGGGCGGACATTCCAGGTCCTGAAGCAACAAAACAGTCTCAGACCATCGCACTACCACCACCATGTTTTACTGTTGGTTTGATGATCTTTTTCTGAAATGCGGTGCTGCTTCTACACCAGATGTAATTGGACCCACATCTTCCAAAAAGTTAAACTTTTGTCTCGTCAGTCCATACAGTATTTTCCCAAAAGTCTTGGGGATCATGAAGATGTTTTCTGGCAAAATTGAAATGAGCCTTAATCTGCTTTTTGCTCAGCAGTGGTTTTCATCTTGGCACTCTGCCATGCAGGCAATTTCTGCCCGGTCTCTTTCTTATGGAGGAGTTTAAAACACTGACCTTAACTGAGGCAAGTGAGGCCTGAAACCTCCTAGAAAGGGTCACCACTGTTCCATGTTTTGGCCATTTGTGTATCATGACTCACCGTGGTTCACTGGAGTCCCAAACCCTCCGAAATGGCTTTATAACCTTTTCCAGAGCTCAATTACTTTCTGTTTCATTTGTTCCTGAATTTCTTTAGATCTTGGCATGATGTCTAGCTTTTGAGGATCTCTTGGTCTACTTCACTTTGTCAGGCAGGTCATATTTAAGTGATTAAGGGGAAAAGCAAATCAGGAAGCAATCCCTTTTTCACACAACTGTACATTATTATTTTGGCAGAAATTATTAAATTCAGTCAATACACTGGACACACGGCATGAAACTAATGTGATGGGAGTGTGTGTGAATTTTCTGCATTTATATATTAACAAAAACATCAGATTTTTCACACTAAAGGCAGATACAAATAAACCAATAAAAAAGGAGATCAAAATATTATATTGACCATTTGTTTGTTGAGGAAAGTGGTCCAATTTTATTATTTTTTTCTGTGAGTGGCAAAAGTAACTGAACCTTTGCTTTCAGTATCTGGTGTGACCCTAAGGTGCAGCCAATAATTGCAACTAAATGTTTCTGATAAATTCTGAAGGAATTTTAGCCCATTCCTCTGTAAAAAAGAACTCTGGATGTTGGATTTCCTTCCATGAACTATTTTACCCATGACAGTTTACAGACAGATGTCCTGACATTTTCCTTATGGTGAGAGCCATAAAGAGTGTATAAAGGATGAAAGAGAATTTGGACCTTAAGAGGGAAGAGTAAAAATGGGTGAGTGTTTATGCTCGAGAATGAGTAATCCACTCACATCCACATGGTATAGGTGACGCACACTGCTGCTCCAAGAAACGAGGGGAAGCAGAGGAGGCTGATGAAGAAGGTGGTCATCTGGCTCGCCCTCCACGGCTTCCTGGGAGCCTGGCAATTCATCATCAGGCTCATCTGACAGATAGCACAAAAGAACAAGAGTGAAAGAGACAGAGAGAGAGAGGTGAAGAGACAGAGAGAGAGAGATAGACAGAAAGAAAGAATAAGTCTCAGAGCCTTAGGATTACTTGTCATATATGGATGATCTGAGCAAGAGATGTGTTTCACTGGTCAAAAGTAAAGTATGAACACAAGGAAAATTACACCTTTTCAGGTGATAAACAGAATCAATTCTGTTTGTGTAGTAAAGCCGCTCTGTGAACCTCACCTTTTTCAAATAGAAAAGCAAGAACAGCTTGATAACCTGCACTGTGGGCAGGAGTGGAGTGAACAGCAGCCCCAACCTGCACACAAACAACACATTAGCAGAGGACAGCAATCCTCTATATAGTTTTTTCACTAAAACTTTAAAGTTTAATGTGTGTCACAATAATAATAGCTATACAAACATTTCATCCTTGCCTCAAATTGGGATATGTACATCCTTATGTGGATGATTAACATTAGTAATCAGACATTGTATTGTTTTATACATCAGACAACATCCATCTTTACTCTTTATTTATAAAAATAAATAAGAGTAAAGTTGAGGGGCCACTTTTTGATTTTGAAAATAGTATAATTTTAAAAGTACTTCAAAATTCAACATTTTAAAACAAGCAACACTTTACAAATATCTCAAAATGTAAACTTGCCTGCATCATGAGGAAATTACTCTCTCAAACCTCAGTAATTCCACATACATCTAAGCGTTCTAGAGGGCACAATTGCACCCCCCCCCTTTATCCAGCGTAATGCCAGCTGGTTGCACTGCTGTCAGTTATCTGATATAACATATATGGCAGTTACTTTTCTCTCCCATGAATACTGATACTAGCTATCCAATGATATTTAAATAGCTGCTTCATGTGACTCGGAGGAAGTTAGCTAGCCTTCACCATCCTAGTGCTGGTAGTTTGGATCTGAACTCAACTAAATTGGGGAGAAAGCTGTAAGAAAAGTCTTGTTAATTAATGCAAAAAGTAAGTATACCCTTGGTTTAGAAGCTCCCATTAGCAGAAATAAATCATTTCCTGGAAAGTTTGACTTTTATGATATGGAATGTGTGCTTACATCATTTTTCCTTTCAATGACACTGTTTAATGATTTGGGAGTTGAGGAGACTGACTGTTGCAGTTCTGTAAGTGGAAATTTTGCCTTTTACTGCTTGAAATAAGACTTGGCTGATGCCTGATTTTCGTCCTTATATATTTTCAGTAGAAGACATAGAAGGCCGGTCAAGCACACAAACTCTGGCTCTACAAAGCCACAATGTTGTAGCACATTAATAATGAGGCCTAGCATTGTCTTATTGAAATAACCAAGCACATTTTTGAGACAAGACACCACTTTGAGTCAGGAATCTCTCAAAACAATTTATTATTTTATATTTAACATATTTCTTTAACTTCAAATAAATGACAATAAATGGTATGTGTGTGTGTTTCTTACATTTAGTTGAGTAGAGATGTTTTCAAACTGCAGCCTAACTGAGGATTTATTGGTGACTTTAAAGTCCCAGGAACAGAAGATTTTATTTTGAATTTACACGATGGATATTAGGGTGTCTCCTATTGTTTTCCCTGGGAGCCTTACTCCTACAAACCCCTGTAGAGTCTATATATATATATATATATATATATAGTGCCAGAAACCACATAAGCAAGTCTTTTTGAGATGATCTGATCTAATCTAATTATTTATGCCAGTCAATGTTTATGGTGACATTGTGCTCAATTGTTTTTTTAATTAATTGCACATTAATCTCATGCTAAGACAACTACTAAACAGAGCTTATAATCCTACATTTACATGTAATCTGTTGCCCCCTCTCCATCTGCGATAGTATAATTGGATGTGTAGTTACCAAGCCAGTGTCTGTCCATAGATAAGTTCAAGAACATTCCGTGCGATATCAAACACTGGCTTCCGTTCTTTCTTCAGGACCTTCTGTGAGAACAGCCTAAATGAGGGGGTAAGAATGTGTAAGTAACTGATTTTCTGGAGAATTTCTCATTCATCATCCTATTGTGCTTTGTGATCGCACAGTGGGAAGTAGGAAGCTCACCTCCAGAGGAATTCCCAAAAGAAAGTATCCAGCAATGTGAAGATGAAGTCCATCAACAGGAATCGATATAACTCCTGTCCAACAAAACTCTCCCAGCACTGGCAACACAACACACACACACCTGTCAGGCTTTTTAGGTTCTCTACTAGTCAATGAAAGCCAATTTAAATTATCTTTACTCTTAATCCAGTTAGTCTAAACCTAACCTTAATCTCAACCCAAAATCTAAACATAATTGTAACCATAACACTGCAGATTACAAACTAATGAAGTCATGTGAGGAGGAGGTAACTCAGGTGATGTAACAGCCAGAATAACCATGTTTAATCACAGTGATTCCCTCACCTTCAGGCCCACGGTTTCTGGTTTTAATGCGACCCGGCCCAACCAGTGATAACACAACACTCCAAGCACACTCACTTTCAGCATCAAGTTCCTGGTAAAGAGGAGGAAACAGAAAATGTGTTTATTACTTTAAAGGTAAAATAATCATGGTCCAATCTTAGAGGATGTCCCAGTGTCAAGATTAAGCCAAAAACAACAGAAAGATCAGTCCATATCACATAAAACTGACTTTTTTGATAAAGTAATATATATATAAATTGTTAAAAGTCTTAAAACATAAACAAAATCCAGATCCCAGTCCACATGATCATTGTCCTGTTTCTGTAATGTAACAAAAACAATTTATTTATGTTCAAATATTCACATTTGAGCCACATTGACAAGGGCCTTATTGTGATATTTGACAATCACTGGCTGGTGAGGGCGTCACGGTGTGGTGTCAGCTGCACAGGGTCACCTGAAGATGGCAACGTAGTTGCGTTTGCTGGGTGAATCATACTCTTCCATCCAGGCCACTACGTTGAAGAAGCCGGGCAGGAGCAGGTTAATGGAGGACACAACCACAGGGAGTGCCAGCAGGCTCGCCTCCTTCTGCAGTAGACTTCCTGTAGTGTTTGTGGAGGAGCGAACACGGCCCTGCAAGTCCTGAGAGAGAGAAACAGAGAGAATGAGTGAGAGAGAGAGAGAGAGAGAGAGAGAGAGAAAGAGAGAGAGAGAGAGAGAGAGAGAGAGAGAGAGAGAGAGA
>JBBIGC010148350.1:4512-18740 GCA_037576955.1 Lepidarchus adonis | reverse complement strand
ATGAAAAGACGGAGAGAGAGAGAGAGAGAGAGAGAGAGAAATAGAGAGAGAAATAGAGAGAGAAATAGAGAGAGAAATAGAGAGAGAAATAGAGAAAGAAAGAGTGATTGGATGTGCAAAACACTGTAGCTGGAGGAATAATAATTTTAATCATCATAATATAAGGAAGTTAAAATAAAGTGAGAGAATCGTACTTTCTGATAAATATGTTGCAATAATGAGCAGAAGAAAAGCCTTGCAAACTGTCAAAATCGAATCCGTTAAAAAGATGAGAACACCAGTCTGCCATAACATTAACACCACTGACAGGGGACATGAATAACACTGACTGTCTTGTTATTTCATTACTATGGCAGCAAGTGAACAGTCAGTTCTTGAAGCTGATGTGCTGGAAGCAGCCACTTTGACGTAGGGCTTTATTGTGGAGGCTGGGCAGATCACCTCCAGAACAGCAGGTCTTGTGGCCGTAGTTAGGGAGCCAGGAAGGGCGAGTGGTGAAAAGGCAGCAGGGTCATGCACACAGACGGCTGATTGAAGCATGTGGAGAGTGAAGGAGCTTCTGCTGTACAACATGGTAATGGTGGCTCTTATAGAAAAGTGTCAGAACATTCTGGCTGAACGAGGGAGACTGATCAGTGGAAAATGGTTAAGGCCAAAGCATTGTCACTGGACAGCAGACCAAGCTCGGAGAACACTGCTGACCAATTCTGCTATGTCAGCAAGCAGACGGCCATGCTGGCTAGCGTTGTAACTTGAGTGTGTGATGGAGTGGAGAGGGAGGGCCGTCCTAACCACCCTGTCTGTGTATGTAAGACATGCGGCGGGACAGATATTGTGTGTGCGTGTGTGTGTGTAATATGCCCTGTTGGCGCAGTGGTGGTCAAGTGGTTAGGACTTTACTCCGAGATCAGAAGGTTGTAGGTGCAAATCCCAGCCTGGGCACCACTGAGGAACCCTTGAGCAAAGTACCATCCACACTTCACTGCTCCATGGGCGCCTCTGCTGACAGCTGCCCACTGCTCCACGTGTGATGGGTTAAATGCAGAAGACAAATTTCCCACTTGTGGGACTGTAAAGGAAGTAAAAATAAAACCCAGCATTGTTTTCTGGCCAAAAAATGTATTTCAGTGTGTTGCTAATGTATGTAACATCATAACATTTAAATCCAGTATTATACACTCTAAAACATTCATTTTTGTTATTCATCCCAGAACAGCAGAGAGTAGTGCAGTGCTTGCTATGTCTGGGTATCAGTTCTATGTGTGTGTGTGTGTTGCGAGCAGGACTGTGTTGATTGTTGAGTCAGTGTGACAGGAATCAGGACAGTGTGTGATGCACTAGGAGCCAGCCTGAAGCTCCCTGATAAACAAAGCAAACAGCAGCGGACCAGCCAAGTTACACACACAGACAGAGAGAGAGAGAAAGAAAGAAGAGAGAGAGCGAGGGAGAGAGAGAGAATAGAGTGATAGAAAAGAGAGAGGAGAGAGAGCAAGAAAGAGAGCGAGAAAAGAGAGAAAGCGAGAGAGAGCGAGAAAAGAGAGAGCAAGAAAAGAGAGAGCGAGAGAGAGAGAAAAGAGAGAGAAAAGAGAGAGGAGAGAGAAGAGAGAGAAGAGAGAGAAAAGAGAGAGGAGAGAGAAGAGAGAGAGAATGTAATGAATACCTGCAATAATAATTCCTGCAAAATACAGATTTTTACAGTTCAGTTCATTTTCTCTGATTAATCAACTGTGTGTTTGTGTTCTTCTCCCACTTGTGTCCTGTTTCACAGTCGCCATCATTCAATGTTCTTTCCTTATGGTACAATAAAACAAAACCTGTGAATCCTGCAATCTGTCCTAATGGTATTATAGACAACAAATACCCACAATGCCATGTTTTTATAGTTAACACTGTTTAAAAATCTTTGCTGCCCTACCCCACAAATAAAGGCCAGATGTCTATACACAGGTTTAATGAAGCCCACAGAGCCAGGGGTCATTCACCCCAGCACTCAAACTCTCTTTCACATTACTGCTCCCAAATATGGACGATTTAATCTCTTCAGCCTCATTACAAAACAGAGCCTCTTCTATTACCGCCTGAAAGCATGAACCAGGAGGAAAATTATATACATTATTAAATTACTGCACAATACACCAATCAATATGCAATTAATAAGGGTCTTAAAGGGTCTTTGAGCTTCAGGCCTGACATACTGCTTCTCTCCCTCTTACATCAAAGCTCTGATGAAGCGTTGTGAAGCATTATAATTGATATTTCAGGTCTTCCTGATGAGCGCTGAGCAGGGGCACACTGCAGACATGCTCCAGATGATATGACTATGATAATATATTGTGAACTTACACAAGGAACTGAGAACAGCAGGCAACAGAGCAATCAGAATGCACCATTAACTCTGCAGGAGTTTTATTACACTGAAGCAGTGGAAACCACACGGGCAACTCCTGAAACAGCAAATGCTAAAATAAACACAAAACCCACACTAATTTGTCATAAAATGTAGGGAAAATGGGAACTTCCATTCATAAATCTTGTGCTTTTCTTGCTGATGTTTCCACAGACAAATGACTTCGTTGGCACGGCTGATGTGAACAGTTAAGTGAGCGAAAAGTTTGCTTGCGTTTCATCTCAGTTGTACAGTTTCAGTGCTGTATACTGTATGTTCTGTCTATGAAAACATGCCTCATTATTCATAAAATAACTACATTTGAAATGGAGACCCTACAGGAGTGTGAAAACCATGTTAGCGTTCATTGAAAGACCAAAAGTATAAACTGCAGCCTGGTAAAGCAAGCTCCATTAATCAAATTTGACCAAAAAAATAAAATGAATATTCTGCCAAATTATTTGTCTTTCATAACCCTAGATTACTCTGGGGATTTGTGTAATATTTCCTTTATGCTGCCACCTTAGACCAGGGCCATAAAGCCCTTCATTCTTCCTGCAAAAAGCTAGAAAAACGTCTGTTGCGGTTGTGGAAAAGTGGAACTATTAAAATGTAATGTAAATGTGAGGCTAGAAACCCAAACAAGCTATAAGGCCAGTGTGAACCATTCATATTATTAAACCTAGACAATGAGCAGTGAACGCTGACATGTTAGTTTGAGAATTACAGTCACTCAAAAAAAACTGAAAAAAGTACTGTTGATATGATTATACATTTAGTTAATTCAAGTCAGTAATTTGTGGAAGTGGCATAAGGTTACATAGTTTCTTCATCATTTTGTCTCATTGGGGTAAAAAAGTATTTGGCAGCCACCAATTCTGCAAGTTGTTCCACTTAAAAAGATGAGAGAGTCTGTAATATTCATCATAGGTACAGTTGAACTGTGAGAGACAGAATGTAAATCCAGGAAATCACATTGTATGATTTTTAAAGAATTTATTTGTATAATGATGCAGAAAATAAGTATTTGGTCAATAACAAAAGTTCACCTCAATACTTTGTAATGTGACCTTGTTTGGTCAAACGTTTCCTGTAGGTCTTCACCAGGTTTGCACACTGTAGCATGCAGATCTTCTCAGGAGCAGTGATGTTTTGGGGCTGTCGCTGGGCGACACAGACTTTCAACTCCCTCCACAGATTCTGTATTGGATTGAGGTGTGGAGACTGGTTAGACCACTCCAGAACCTTGAAATGCTTTTTATGTAGCCCCTCCTTCATTGCCCGGGTGGTGTGTTTGGCATCATTGTCATGATTGAAAATCCAGCCACGTTTCATCTTCAAAAAGTTCTCAATGATGGAAGGAGGTTTTTGCCCAAAATCTCATGATACATGGCCCCATTCATTCTTTCCTTAATACAGCTCAGTCGCACTGTCTCCTTTGCAGAAAAACAGCCTAAAAGCATAATGTTTCCACCTCCATGCTTCACAGTAAGTATGGTGTTCTTGGGATGCAACTCAGCATTCTTCCCCCTCCAAACATGGCATTTAGAAGACCTTTCAAGTGCTGCAGGATTTTAATTCATTCCAACATAGAGTGTTACTACTAGTAACATTTGTTACTGTGGTCCCAGTCTTCAGGTCATTGACCAGTTCCCCCGTGTAGTTCTGGGCAGTTTCCTCACCATTCTTAAGACCATTTGTACCCAGGCTATTGCAAACATGGCAGTGTCAGTTGAAGACAGTGTCGACCAAAGCATAAAGTGAAGGGAAAAACCTGGAAAAACAAGAACTAATAAAACTCTCTCTCTCTCTTTCTCTCTCTATCTCTCTGATTGTTTGATGGGTGTTACTATCTAATTAGTCCCCTGTATCCCACCCTTCAGTAAAGGACACTCTTTCTCCTCTCTGCATCCGCTGCACTAATTAGTCACACTGATCCATCCTCCTGCTCTCGCTCTCTTAATTAAGACTGGGCTCATCTATGGAGGCACTGGCTGAGTGTAATATTACAGTTTGGATACAATAGGCCAGTCCTGAGTGCGGCGCTGCTCTACAGGACCTGCAGGAAGCCTTTGAGTCAGCTACTGGGTGATACCCACAGCTACAACAGGATTACAATAGCATTAGAACATCCACAGGGACGACAGAGCCGAATCCGATTAATGAAGCGGATTGAGTAAATCAAGTGATGGATACCTAAAGAGGCCGTGCAGATGGGAGTATGTTTTAAGAGACGTTAAGCTGCTCATATTGGCCAATGCTAAAAGTTCCAGAGATTTTCTCAATTATTTATTAGCTTGATTCTTGCTGATAAAGCAATTATCTAGAAATATAATTTCACAAGTGTCTCCAAATTGGAGAACTCAACAAAGTGAGGATTTATGGTTTGATGTTATGAGTTTATAACTAACAATGCAATGCAACTTTTGGTAAGTTTTTGTTTTCTCTAGTTTAGATTTAAAATGGCAGTAGAAGCCTCGGGGTTTGCCCTTGTAAATGGAGGGTTACAGGTTCAAGTCCTGGTCCAGACAACACTAAGGTACTACTGTCCTGCAATGTTGCGTCCCAAGAAAGCTCTGTGTGTGGATGGGTTAAATAAAGAGGTAACAGGTTGTTGGAGTGTGTTCACAATCCAAAATATTGTCACTTTATTCATTAAGAGTCTTGTTTTGTGTAATAATAATAGTAAAATGTTATATTCATATAGCGCCTTTCACAAACCCAAGGTCGCTTTACAATGAAAACACATAGGGGAGAAAAAAAAGGAAATTGTAAAAATAAAAATAATAATGACTAAATAAACAGAAGAAAGTGTCAACCATTAAACAGAAAGTGTAATCAGGGTTCCCGCTCTACAGGACAAATTGAGTTTTAGGTTATCTACAGTAAAAGTGTTCTTTGATTTTATTGGATTGACAATTTCTTAACCCTTAGAACCTACAGATATTACTAGGAATATTACTGATATTGAAAATGGTTCATATAACTGACTCATAGTTTATTTAAACAGAATTTAGAAAAAAAAAATTTAATCAGCCCTTTTTGTTTTTTTTGGGGTCTTTTTCTTGTCTTTCTAGATTAAAAAAATGGGAAAAAATGAGGTGAAAGCTCATGCCTGCCGATAAGGAACATAGATAATATTGTATGCAACCACTACATTCTTAACCATGCGATAAATCACACAATTACATAAATACTTAGGTAGAGAAGCTACTAATAAAAATCTGAGAGCTTCAGAAGGTCATAAGTGACATCTGTGATTATTTTCCTATTGGACGGGCGAACCCCCTTGCCTCACGTGGTCCAAAATATTCAGCAAAATGTATTCATAAATGTAAAAAAATCATAATATTAACACGCATCCTACTTTATCTAAAAGTACCATTTTATTCAAACTATTATTCAGAGTGACATCCATGCAGCTACATCCTGCACACCACCTCCACTGTCAAATGAGGAATGATTAAGGAGCCTGTCATTGGGCCATCTGAGGTAAAACAGGAGACATTGAGTCGCTATGTTTTCATTAAACAAAAACCAGAGAGAGAGAGATAAAGATATATATTCTGGGTGTCCTTGGAGAAAAAGCACTGAAGCCTGTTGGTCTCACTGGAACAAGAGCACTTAACACTGTAGAGCAGCAGTTAGACAATCAGACCTCGTTTCCACATAAGCTGTGGACAGGAACAACTCCAAGGTCATTTGCCCCATCATTAATCCAGGATGAGTGTGAATCCAGTGTAAAGTCTCTTAAACACAGACACACACACACACCCATGGTCATCTAAATCCTACTGTAGATTGGGGATGATGTCATTAGTCTCCATTTAAACACGTTTATGAGACAGATGTTCATCATGTAAATCATAGGAACAGCCAAAATGGCCAAACCCACCTTACTGAAATGGAACCTTGGGATAAATGTTACTTTTCTAATATAAAAAGCTCTGTAAATACCATTTTGTAAACTTGTTGCATATTTGCAATGGAGTGATAAGTAAAAAACGAATTTTTAAAAATTTGGGTTAACAAATTTTTTTTTTTATTATTATTATTTTTTTTTTTTTGAATGCAGCAAAAAAATTAAGCAGCTCCAGTGTGTATTTTATATTTTATTTCAGGTTCACACTGCAGCATTTTTCGAAGGCCACATTTGACCGAGGGTCTCTCTGTTGCCAGGCAACAACTAAAGAAGTTAACACTTGCTTTATAATTAGAGATAACCTAACACAACAACAAGACACCTTAAATAACTAGTGACACACTGAAAAAACCAGCTGAGCAGAAACTACAGGCAAAAGCTGCTAAAAATAACCACTAAACATGTTGTTAAGAGTAAAAATTTCTAAATTCTTAATTTATTTTTGTCTGATTTTCATTTGTCAAGACTTGCTAAGGATGGTCAGTTTATTTATTTTTTACTTTTTTCATGTCTGAAATATGTCCACAGTGACTTCCCTGCTGGCCCTCAAAGGCTAATTAGCTGGACTCCAAGCCCTGCAGCTTCAATCCCATCACAGCCGCCACTCATTTAGGCTTTCTGTCACCGAGGCTCAGTGCTGAACCTCAGCCAGAGTTTTCTCCCACATCAAACATCAAAACTGACAGCTAACTATTTCGTAATATTTCAAAATTCGAGGACAGAGATTTTAAATGCTACATCTAAATCCTTGTTCATGTACTTGGCAAATGTAATGAAAGGTTAAGAAGTTGTTGCATGTCTATGTGTATTACTTAATAAAACCAAAATGTACTAAAGCAAGCAGTTTTTGCAAACAATGTTCACTCACCTCTAATTCAGACCCAAAAAAATCCCAAAATATTTTATTGGAGATATACAGAACTTTCAGAATATTTGTGCATGTATATCACATAGGAAAAGCCTCAAATCTTTATAATAATCCACCAGTGTCACACATGGACGGCGAATGCCATATCAGTATCTGCACCAACAGTGGGATAGTCAAGTATTACATATAGTTTAAGTATCAATAACTGATGTATACATACACTGTAGTCATTTTTTATGCCATGTGCATGACATCCAATAGATACTGTAGACCTGAACCGATGCAAATAACTATATCAGCAAGCCAAGGTAAGAATATTTAGTATTATCATACACAGAGGTCATTCAATGTGCTTTACAAAGATAAATAAAACAGAATTATAGGAAATAAAAATGAATTAAATTGAAAGAAAATAGAAAAAAACGTAAAAAGATACAGAATTAAAATTAAAGTAACAGAATTTAAATAAATAAAGTAAAAGAAATAAATATGTAAATTACATCAAAGCAATTATAACATTTATCAGCATCCAAGTAGTTAAAGGCTATGAAAAAAAAACAAAAAAAAAAACCTTTTTTTGGCTTCATGTGACGCTTTTTCCTCCCAGGTGCTGTACATGCAGATGCTTATACAATAACTAGAGGTAGAGTTCTCTATGTGCTGCACCAGGTGGCCATCGCTGTATTCTACAGCAAGTCCCTAAGACAGACAAGTTGTTTTCTGTCTTCAGGCAGCTCATGGTCAAAATGAAGCATCCAGGCCCTTCACCCCTCCTCATCACCACCCCTTACGTCATATTTCTGCCTCCCGTGTCAGGTATTTCCAGCAGCAGCTGCTGAGTCACGTCACTGATTTACTGTGACTTTGTGGAGCTCCGTTCTGCACAGTCCGAGTGTAAATACAACACAGCGGTTTGCCGGACGCCATCAGCCACAGTCTGAAAGGCTTGAAGGTGAAACAATCAATTATTCGGACCAGTCAATATTTCACGTGAGGGCAGGGAGGTTGAGGGAGTGGTAGGGGGTGTACTGGTAAGGTTGGTGGGTCTGGGGGGAGGGCATTAGAACAGGCCCAAATGCCTCCGGGGCAAGGCCGCAGAAATTGTACACAATGCAGGACCGAGCACAATGATCCTGATTTAAAATGACCGGTCAATGTGGATCCAAGGCTTCAGAGGGGAGGTTTGAATTATTACTCGGCAGGATGACGGATGATTTGCCGCATTCTCTCTCTCTCTCGCTCCCTCGCCATCTCTCTTTTCCATTTTCTCCTTTTCCATCACTTTCTCGCTCTGCTGCGCTCGCTCTCCTCTTTGTCTTTGAGGAGCCCTGTCTCTCTCTCTCACAATTTCTGCTCATTTCTTTTGTTTTCTATTCCCTTCTTCCCTCTTCTTACCATGACTGCAAAAAGGATTATTTTCACAAACACACAGGTATGATTTTCATGTCCAATACGACATATTAAATAGGACAAATATTCGCCTTTGTATTTAAATTAATCGGATGAGGCAGAGGGAAAACAAATCTAGTAAGAGAAACAAGGAGAGGGGAAAAATACCCCCTCCCCCTCCCCCAACTTCCACAGACAACTGCTCTTCTTAATGGCATCAATTTCTCCGACTCACATTTCATACCTAAAATTACAATATGAATTGCCTTGTGCCGCGTGCGACTTGATGTTGCTAGAATTGGACTATACGTCTTGTTAGGCATCACCCATCAAATGAGTTGCAAACCCAGAAATTGGTTCCACAGGTGCACAAACAGAGATGGAGTGAGCTCTGGAATTGTTGCATGACAAATATCGCAATGTAGGGTGTCCGGTTTTAACATCTATAACCTCTGAGAGAGGGCAAACTGCAAAAGACCATCACCCAGTGAAATTCCAGGAAATACACCACTGATTAAAACCCAGTAACACTGAAGGAAGATCTACGGCTTTCAAGATAGCAGCATTCCCTTCTTCCTAGGTAAACACCTTCAAGCTTAAGCTTCTCTAGTAGATGTTCCTCACAACTCTTGATAGGTTTATCTGAACATCTAAAAAAAACTCAAAAAGAACATTTGGTTCTTGATTACCATGAGCACTAATCGCCTGCCAACCAATGGCCAAAGTTGATCTGGCTGTTGCCGAAATCTGTTCAGACATTCAGACATTGATTGCACTGGTGCACAGAGATAAAGAGAGGTGCAGAATAGTATTAAAACTTTATACATACATATGCATATTAAACACACATATATATGCACCATGTGCACCACCATGTTTAACAGATGAGCTGCTTTGGATCTTGGGCAGTTCCCTTCTGTTTCTTTCCTTTCCTCTCGCCATCACTCTGATACATAATAATCTTTGTCTGTACAATAAAATCTTTTTTTCCAGAATTATGCATGATCTTTAAAGTACTTTTACTATAATCTGGCCTGGCTGTTTTTGTGATTTGTGTCTTGCATTGTAGCCTCTGTATTTCTATTCATAAAGTCTTCTGCGGATAGTAGACACACCTTTCTTATCTGTTGGATGTTTGAGGATTATTCTTAATTATTCTGGATTATTCGGTCATCAGCAGTTCCTTGACCTACTAGTCACCAATGCATTATTTCTTCATTAAATTCAAACAGTTGATTTTGGTCATCCTAAGGTTTGACAAATGTCACAAATGGTTTTATTTTAGTTTTTCAGCCTCATTATAGCTTCCCTGACTTTCACTGACATAGCTTTTCCCCTGTAGTTGAAAATTGGCATTTACAGACCACAAAAAGTTAAAGCAGGCTAAGGTATCTTACCCCTGCACTAATGAACACACCTGAGTAAACTCAAACACCCATGAAGCCAGTTGTCCCAAACATTATAATGCCCAGAAATAAGGATGTTTGGTATGAAAGTGTTAGAAGCCAAAACTGCTCCAGACTGTGCAAAATAGAGATAAAAAATTACATTTAAATAAAAATATCAAATAAATGTAAGTTAAGCTACGTTTGTCTTTTTAAAGCTACTAAAACAAAAACCAAATTAAATAAGCAGTAAGATAAAAATGAAGTAGAAAGACAATAGAAATGATGCAATGGACCAAAGATGCAAAGGAGTAGTTGAATAAAACTTCTGACAGAATACAGCAGCATAGATAAAGAGAACTGTAAACAGAGGGGAATCACAGATACAGATGTGCAGAGTAAAGACAGATGTGCAATGTCCAGTGTTGTGGTCTGTAATGAAGTGCACAGACAGCAATGTACACTCAGATCTGCAGCAATGTCTGTCCACCAGACCAGGATAAAGCACTGATCCATGCTACTTACTTTAGTGCATATTACCAACTAATACATAACAACATATGAAATTATTCAGATTTTGGCATCTGTATGCTATCAGTGTTTATATTGATGTCTGTCAACAGACACAGAACTGACATTTTGACAAATAGCCAGCTTCTCAAAAATGCAAAAAAAACAACAACAGTCAATCAGCTCATCTAATCTCCTAGTATCTCCACAAAATCATAAAATTCCATTGCTACTGTTCTGTAACATTGCTTTGATGTATTACAATGTTTTTTTTTTTTCAGGAATGGAGAAGCTAGTGCTTGCAGACATTATGAGTATTGTGAGTTTGTCTGAGGTAATTTTGTGTGTTTAGCATCAAGAAGCCATTTATGTCTAGACATATAATCACATATAAGGATCAAAACAGCATTTCTTAGTCTACTGTTATTTTTAATAGTTAGCATTAACAACCCCAACAACCACTCCACCGCCAGAACTATGAATGAGCTCACCCCATCAGTCATACCCTAGCAACAGTTGACAGAGACATGAGATTTGAGTTTAGCATTGCTGCTAAAACATTTGGGATTTGGAAGCAGTCTGTGCTCCACTATCCCTTTAAATCTCTAGTAGAAGCTTCCTACAACTGTTGTGCTGTCAGCCCCGCTCAGTAGCTACATAAACCTTTTGATTTTCCACAAATATGATTCAACCATATAATGGCTATAAAATAAACCAATAAACTATCAGCAACTTAATGTGTAGTTCATTACCTTAGCCTGAGAAGTGGTAATGTGCTAAAAAGCTGCTGTTGTGTGCTAAAACAGAGTAGTCTCTAACCTCCACAGAAGCTAAGGAAGCTAATGCTAGAACATTGTGAAGGCAACATCAACCTGGAGCCAAAATGGCCGCCAGCGGGTCACACCGAAAGGGTTGCTGTGTCAGGATGAAGGCAGCAGACCTCCCACTCAATGGTCTGTGGAAGAAACCGGACTGAAGGGCGTTTAAAGGCCTCTCATTGTGCAGAAGCAGGGAAAAAAGAAGCCTGTAAAGAGATGGAGATGGCTCTGCATGGTTTCCTTTTCAAATGCTAAGGCTTAAGAGTAAATGTGTTGAGGTTCTTCTTCATTATGCCATTTGTTTTTCACGGTTTCCCTAAACCCAGCATGTAGCAATGCTAGGATTGTAATCTTTGATTATAGAGCAGTGGCTACAAATACAGACTACAAAATAAGCTAATCTCACTCTCTTCCTCTGTGCACCTCACCCAGCATGCACTTCATTTAGCCCAGCACTCCTACAAGGCTTAACCAGTATCCACAATTACAGCAGGGGCATTAGCTAGCAGACACTGAGAAAAGCAGGGAAAGCAAACAGATCATATGCCTGCGCCTTCTCAGAGAGTAATGCCTTTAAGTAATTTCTGCCCTCGTTCGTGTGGAGCGGGGAGGTTGATAGGATTATTTGTGAGTCTGCAGTGGATTAGTATCTGGGAAAGTCTGAAGGGAGGCGGGGGAACACCTGGCCCGCGTCTGCCTCCACACAAAAAAAATTGCAGCGTTCAAGCTCACTGCCACAGAAACACTGCTAATCGCTCCTGAGGATGCTCTCAAGAAGTCTAAACCTATCCATGTAACCCAGAAGGATTTGTCTTCATTAGCTAAGTACCCAAAACAGCAATGGTAATGTGGAGTTTAGACAAGTCTTGAAACTGGCTTAATGGCTGGAAAGGTAAATGCATAAGCTTCTCTGTTACTACACCAAGGAAAACAAGATAAATGAGCTGGGATACAATGCAACAGCAGTTAAACAGAAGTACCTTTCAAGGTACCCACTGCATATACACCTTGAAATGCCTATTTAAACATTTTTATTTAAATCACTTAACATAAATAATTTTCATTATTTCTTACTTCTCACAAATTCTGTGTATTCGATAAATTCTATAATAGGTAAAACTAACAAAACGATATTTTATTATGTCTTAGTCTGAATAAATGTAAGTTAAAAGTATTTTGTGGAATATGAAGAGTATACATTTGCTTATGTTTTTGTCATTGTTTGAAGTAATAAGAAAAACTCAATATAATTTAAATTGATCAATATAATGCAAATTGAATTCATAATTCATCATGTAATTGTAATGGCCATAATGAATGTAAAATAAAATCTATAGTAATAATACATCTGTAAGAGAAGGCTCGTCTTTAACAGACATAAAAGAAACCTGAAAAAACAAATGCATATGTAAAAACCGTGGCAATACTGTAATAATGTATTAGTATTTCAGTACTGTATCAACTTTTATTAATTCTTATAGTATGAACAGGTGCAAATGAAAATTCAATTTTGCATTGTATTATTGGACAGAAATCAGCTCTAAATAAGTCATTTGTATACCTTTCATCCTTTTCTCCATACACTCTGTGCCAATACGGTGCCATTCCTTCATTTTTAACGAAGCACAATACCTGTCACCGTGTCAGTCCCCCTCCTAGCTCTGGCGTCTCTTATCAGTTTGAGCGCCCTCCGTATGTGGCAGGTGGCACAGTCACAAAAACACTTAGGCACTTCACTCTCTGCCGAGATAGAGCCATTCAGTCTGCCATCCTGTCATTTAGCAACATACAATCACACCATTAATGCATGACTGCTAGCTTTTGTGCACTGATTGCGAGTGTCTCATTCTAATTTACTAATGACACAAAAATGTACTGCTTTCATTATCTTCCTTTATGAGCTTTTCCATAGGCCTTGTGTGATAAGTCACCAAATACATACAGCTGGTTCAATCATGCTAATAAGTATAAAAGAAGCGTGTGTTTTAAGACTGAATTGCATCACCCGAGCATTTCTATGAGCAGCAGGGAAGAAAAAAATACTTTTTTCTAAGCTGTCATCAAAGATTGTGTTAATTCTCTCGCACAAGAAGTTATTTAAACTTGGTAAAGAACCAACCTGCAGGGCCTAGTGAACAAGCTCCAGAAGAGTTAGTAGGTCATGACTTCTTTCTTCTATGGCTTTATTTGATTTAAGACAACCACCTCATACAATCTCTTGCCTGGAACACACACTTCAACCAAAAAGGGAAAAAAGTGTTGAGTTTATGTAAGCTTTTCCCTCTGTGATCTCTGAGCTGCAATGTTCTCTGCCTGTGATGTATGACTCATGGGTAAGTAGTCCTGCGGGGCCTAGCAGGCCTCTGAAGCTTACCTGGGCCACCTAGTCCACAAAGGAGGATGGGAGGACAACAGGGTCTCCAGAAACATCAAACTTATTCTCTGTGTTTCTACGGCATTAATTCATCCTTCATTACAAACTGACTGCAGGTACTGTAGCTTTGCTTCACAATAGGCACAGTAGTAGTGCTCAGTTTAGTGTCACATTGGCAAATAGGAGAAATTCAAAGTCTGATTTTAAAATTCAAAGTCTGATTTTGATGTTGAAAAAATTCAGTGTTAGAAATTCAAATTCAAAGTCTGATAGCACAGAAATACTTCCATAGAAAAAGCAAAAACTCTGGCAAAAAGAAAAAAAATATGTCAGTTATAATATGAAATGTGGATTTTGATTCTAGCCATCCACCAACACAGTCTTCTAGCCATCCACCAACTCAGTCTTCTAGCCATCCACCAACACAGTCTTCTAGCCATCCACCAACACAGTCTTCTAGCCATCCACCAACACAGTCTTCTAGCCATCCACCAACTCAGTCTTCTAACCATCCACCAACTCAGTCTTCTAACCATCCACCAACTCAGTCTTCTAACCATCCACCAACTCAGTCTT
>JBBIGC010148338.1:0-18742 GCA_037576955.1 Lepidarchus adonis | reverse complement strand
TGTTTATCAGTACATTGCAGAAAATAATGAACTTTATCACAATATGCTAATTTTTTGAGAAGGACCTGTATATAAATGGAAGGAACGTGTTGACAAATGTATCAGTATAGTGTGGTGCAGGGGATGGTCTGTTAAATTAGCATGGTGTGATGGTGACAGATATTAATGATGAAGATCGGTGTGTGTGAGCTGTTCGCTCTGATTTCTCCAAACAGCATGTGGGCAGATTTGAAGAGGGACCCTGCTGCTGAGAACTCCTCCTAAACAAACAGCCTCCATCTGCTGCACCAAAACAAGTGCAGCAACAAAACAACAACAAAGCGTTCATTAAACTGGAGATTACTATATAATAGCTAAAAAAAATTGACAGTGTAGCTACAGGACAAACTCCCATCGTTTTCTCAGGAGAGTGAGCGATTGGTGCTGGAGATTTTGATAGCTCAGCCAGAACATCCAGCCAAATTCTCAATGTGTACCGCTGCTCACGTGAGCAAGACAACTCCAGTGATATATACTTATATATATATATACACATATAGGCAAGGTATTATATATAGCACATTATCATACATATCATGCATATAATATCACATGGCCATTCAATGTGCTTGACAAGAATAAATAGAAAGAGAAGAAAAACATATATGAAGAGAAACCACTTCTCTCATATCCCATTAGAGAGGATATACTTCCTGCCAATCAGAGGTATTACATAGGTAGAATAGGCATAAAAGTAAAACATAATAAAAATAAACAAAAAAATAAAATAGATACAAAGCAATGGAGGTAAAAATGAATAAACAATACCAGAAATAAATAAACATATTAAAAGCAACATTAAAATCAACATTAAAGTTAGGTAAAGGCAGTGGAGAAAAGTGCAGGTTTAAAATTTGTTACAGTCGGGGCAGATCTGATCTCAAAGGTTCCAAAATTTGACAGCATAGTGACTGAACGCCATTTCACCATATTTTGTTCACTACTACTACTACTAATAATAATAATAATAATCTCTATTGCATTTCATTAAGCTCACATTTATTATATACAGTTTTCTACAAAGTCAGCACTGTTTTTGTTCTAAAAATGTATGAAAGACGCAAACTCCCATCCTCCTTCTGCATTGTCAGCTCCCAGAAAAACACAGATTCAATTTCCAGGCTCATTATGCCCAGGAAAAATAATAAAGCTGCATTTTTTTTAAAAGTTACAGAGCTGAGAACTGGATCCACCTGACCATGCAAAGGGTTTAATTCATGCTTCTAATTTCGCACGTCATTTCACTCACGAGAGCACCAGCTGGCAGTGGTGTCAGCTTGTGCTCATCATGTGTACTTGTTTATGAGAGAGGCCAGTTTAACCCGGCTTTTAAAATTTAATCTACTAACATTACAGACGCAGCAGTTTCGTAAAAAACAACAGAATCATGGAAGTTGGCATCTTATCTGGAACCTGCACAGCTTTCCAGGCAAACCCAGCACAAAGGCAATTCCAGGTATAAGAGAGTCAGTATCGAACAGCTGAACTTTCCACTGATTAATGACTAACACTAATGACAAACCGCATTCATGACCTATTACAACTAATTATGATAATGAGGACAAATGTTCCCACACACCCACACAAACATCAACTTATCAGCCAAACAGATGAGCATCTCAAGATAGGAACTGATTCATTTTCCAATTTGTGTTAAGCTAGTCTGTCCATACACTACTGTTGATATTTTTACACAGTAATGGCTTTGTAGTGTCAAACTGAAAATGAATTGTGGCCATTTATTTGAATTATATTTGTAATAACATTTTATTCTAAGTTATATATTAAGTTATATTCTTGTGGCATCAAATTATTTTGTCAACAGCCTTCAAGCTTCCTGTTGCTTAATTAAAACCTATGAGCTCCCACCTATTGGTGCATACTCGTGTAAAAATGAAGTATGCTCCCATATTGGCTTTGTTTTATTGAAGAAAAAAAAAACAGTGTACTCCTACATGCAGCAACATGACCACTCAAGCTTGTAGGAGTTAATGTGGTGTTGATGAGTTTACCGTGTGGCCCTTAGTCACACAGCTGAGTCACTCTCTACAATCAACAGTGACAGCTAGAGCCCCTCACACCTCCACACTGATCACATGCCTCGTGCGAGTGCCTCTGGCAATGGCACCTCGACACACTTTATCACACCCAGAACAGATTAGACTGAACCGAGGAGATTTATTCTTCTCCTCACCCCAGGGTGTGTTTGCCAGGCCTCCCTCTGCTGGGTCACTTGATTCTCACAGGTATCGCAGAAACAGTGTGTTGTGACAGTGGCCACAGCCTGAGAAGGGCCTGTTTAGCCGGTGGGCGGGACATGGCTGCTGCCAGTGGGCGGGGCATGGCTGCTGCCAGTGGGCAGGGCATGGCTGTATCTCTAATCGCACTGGTTGGCAGGGATTGAAAGAAAAGGAGGAAGAACACTGTGTCCCTAACCTTACGTTTTGGAATGTCACTGGCTCAAGCAAGCTTAAAGTGCCAGCCCCCCCCCCCACACACACACACACACTTATAATAACAGCATGTACACCATGTCTCTAAACAGTCATCCATACTGATGACATAATATGAATACTACTGAAACACCTACTAAGAATAAGTAAAGAAAAAGAAAGAATTTTACATCCTTTTTTAGCAAAGAAAAACAAAACAGAGAAATTTAAGCAAAGCAGAGAGAGGTGAGGAGTTCATGAAGTTCTCACAGATGTGACGTAAAAGACGCTAAAAAAATTCAAGGAACCTGACTGTTATATCTCTTATCACATGCGACACTGATGAAGCACATTCCTGCTTAGCTGGCCACTGCGCTGTCTGTGTTATGCAACAGCATTCTGTTATTGTTTGGCGCTTATGAGTGAAATGCCACGTTAAGTGCTGTTATAGTTACAGTGTGCAAAGGCAAGTTGTTGCCAAAATGGTGATACTCTGCCCCAAATCAAAGCTCAAACCTACTTAATGCGAGGCTTGATAAAGGTTACACTGATCACGTAGCACTGCTAGATTAAGTGACCTTTGAATTTAGAGGGCACTTGATAAGAATGTTGCTCAGGTTTATCTGATATGCTGCACTATATGCAGGTTTAAAAAAATAATGGAACTTCGTGGGTCAATCGCCAAGTAAGTTCTCAGTACGAGAAGGGTCAACTCATCAGTCAGATTCTCCAAACAGTAAGGTCAGTTTATCAGTATATTGAGTAGACACAGAGCACACTATTTTATGCTCATGCTTAGTGTGGAATGAATGCAGGTAACCTGGAGCTGAGATTCATGCTGGTTAAGCTGCACAATTCTGTAAAAATGTGAATAACAAATTCTTTGCTTAGATCACAGTTCTCTTGCACCTGCAAATGAATAACAAACCAGCAAGTACAACAAAACAAAAAATACACAGCAAGTTTTTTTTTTTTTTATTCGTTGCCAAGAACACAAGTCTATCCACCTCAGTCTGTGTTTAGTTTACTCTTCTCTTTTCCGGCTACGCTGCATCACGTGGTATAAAGACATTTTTTTATTGGCCAATGACAATTTACAATTTATACCACGTGATGCAGAAAAGAAGGAGGAGATAGCGTGCTTCAGATGCTCTGAGGTAAAGTAGCGCTATGAGTTTTCATTCAACTATTAAAATGAAGAAGAACCGTCGTCATTTACAAAGAAGATCGCACAGAGGTGTGAATCGAAATTGTTTTATGATTAATTGTGCAGCCCTAATGCTGGTCTACATTTTATTAACCAGGAATTATTCTGAACAAAAAGGACCCAACTTCATTAGTTTCCCGACCATATGAAAACTTTCCCCACTTCTATCACTCTGTGATCAGTACACTAGGAGCAGCAGATGGCGCCAGTTGCACTGAGACCAACATTATGCAACTGAAATCAGTGTGTAAGCGCTCAGCATTCCCGTCTCTAGTAGAAGCCACACACACACACACACACAAGAAATTCAGCTGATCTTTCCTTTCAGTAACTGAATCTCAAGGTCAGTATTGTCTCAAACACTGCACGGCCAAAGACAGTCTGTTTCACAAAGGGGGAAACTCTGATGACTGTAAGGTACCAGATATACTAACATACAACTTTAAGCAGTAGTGTGCTGTGGTTAAACAGTGATTTGTTTCTTTTCAGGCAGCAGGTTTGTTGGTGTTGCTTCTGATGGCGGTTAGCATAATGTTAAAGGTTAATCTTTGGAATGTGATATATAAACGTGTATAACATTGTATACACTCCCCAGCTAAGCAAAACTAGTATCATATATTCTCTGCCCTTCTCTTTGGTTCGAGTCTTCAGCCACTAAACTCAGCCCATATCACTACTCTCTGCACTGCTCCCTGTTGAGTATATACAATACTATGTAAAGACAGGGCATCTGTTACTCTTACAGAATTTCTTCAGCTTTCTTTTGTGGGTAGATAAACGAAGCCTGATTTTATTAAATGTTCTCATTCGATACTTTAAACACTGTAAAACACTAATATGTAAGTTAATGATCTCGGCGTTCACTGTCAGTCAGATTTGCAATCACTGTCACTAAGGCGTTCGTTCTTTTCCCACCCATATCCACACAAGCTCCGCCCCTCACGTGCTACGATTGGTCAGTGGTCGTTACGTCAATTCCATTAAGAAACATCCAGGACCACATTTCCATTTAACATTGGCCGCGTTATATCCCATTGCCCTCGTTTTACATAATCTTGCATCATCTATTGCACTTAAACGGTCGCGTTCATTAGCCCAGGCTGCTGGACTTGACTTGTGGTATAATGATATTACTCGTGGATGGTAGTCAAGATGTCACACCACAAGTCCGGTCTTCTTCTCAACAATCCACGCCAGTTCATAAGTAATGCTAATACACCAGCGTCTCGCCAGTCTACTATAACTCATAGTTTCTTCACACTTCGGGCCAGTCGTAGCGCGTGAGGGGCGGTGGTGTCGGAATACGAGTGGGATAAACCGAGTGGAAGCTCACCTTGGCTTGGTTAATCAGGAGTCCCACGAACGTGGACACGAGCATGGAGCGGGAGACGGGCGCACTTTTCCTGCGCGACTGCGGCTTGGTGAAGGGCAGCGGTGTCGCCGGAGGCTCCTCGGGCACCGTGACCGTGTAGGACTGCCGCGCGCTCGGCATGACCACGAGCGAGTCGGGACGGACGGACAAACCGACGTAAAAGCTCCTATCGAGTTCGTATAGTGTATCGCTTTTTCCACCTCCACGCCGTTGCTGTCCGTTCCTGCGTCTCAGCTGCTCTGCAAAAACGTCCTTGAAGTCCGGAGTCGTCTCACAATTCGCGGGACGCAGCCAAACGTGCCAAGCAGTCACACCAGGGTAAATTCACACAGAACATGAAAGGGTGAAGCGGAGGGTCATGCACACAGTCCTCGTGCAGCTGGAGCTCCAGGTTCGTTAGACTAACGGCGATGAAGATGCATGCGTGTGTCTATGTGAATGGTACAATCTCCGTCCCTTTCGGTTTTACCCCACTGTAGTGCACGCCCCGCCCCCTCCCTCCGCCCGGCACTGACGTCACGCAAGCGCGAGGACGAGCCCTTCCCACGTTCACCTCAGGCTGAAAGAGGGAGGGTGATTGAGCCTACAAGGGTGCAGGATGATTTTAACGGGTATAAACACAGACTGAATCCCTGAGCAACACGTGACGCCAGCTCGCTGTCTCCAGTGCCCCTCCATGCGTAGATCAAATTCTGAATGAAACTGGCGAGGGTCACTGGGAGGAGGTTATATTATAATTCTAAGTGATCTATCCCATGATTACCACTGTATAGAACATGTCAGCGACGGGTTATAAAGTCATGAAAACAGCATCTAATAGGTGTGTAACAATTTATCAGTCTATACCAATGTATCAACCAAATTAGTGAACGAATCGACATATCAATCCCACTCATGAAAATTGTTCCACCATTAATTTTACTACTTCTGTGCCATGTTTTTTTTACTGTGAAGCTGCTTTTGATCTATTTTACTTTTAATAATAGTTTGTCTTCAAAATTATAATCTGTCTGCATGAAAATGTAGCCGATGGAGTGAAATTTCATCCAATTTCATACTGACTTCAGAACCCAGTATCAAATCGCATCACTGCAAATTCGAATGTGTCGGATTGTTGGCTTAAATAATCTATATAGAATCATGACACACACACACACACGCACAAAAACTAAAAGCGCCTTTGACATCCAAGCTATTGATAAAATTTACAAATTTATGATTTAAATTATATCACAAGTAGACAATTTCAAGTTCAAAACACAGTTCAAACAGCATGTCACAATGACACATGCTCTACTACTGTATGGTTAGTCATACCAATAGCATATTCATATGTCAGTCATTACTAAGTCCTTTATTAATAATGAGTATCTAACCGGACTGTGGGAGCCAGGTTGGTAGGGGATCAAATACTTGTTTCACTCAATGAAATGCAAATAAATTTATATATTTTATCTTATATGATTTTCTGGATTTTCATTTTGATATTCTATCACTCACTGTTACAATAAACCTACCATTAAAAGTATAAACTGTTCATTTCATTTGTCAACGGGCAAGCTTACAAAATCAGTGAGGGGTGAAATAATTATTTCCTACGCTGTATATATTGACTGATAATTTACACCACAGATACAATGATTACATTTGTGCCATGAATGCTATATTTATAATTTCTTTAAATTAGAGTGTTGTTAAAAGTAATCGTTATTATTAATGGATGGCAACTTCAAAATAGTTGGCGGATGGAGTGTTGAGAGATCAAAGGTACTCATCTTTTCCTCCACCACCTCTAGCCTCAACTGGGCCTCGTTGCCTTTGTCACCAGCAAATGCCAACACTGACAGTCCTGTAACCGTTGTGCACTCTCTTTTGCGATCATGCAAAACATGCGCATATGAAGTAGTGTGAAGTAGATCTCCTGCTTGAATAAAACCCAGAGAACCCAAAATGTGCTAAAATTTAAGCATTATTGGAACAGCGTATTGGTAAAATGTTTGTTTGTGTGTTTGTTTGTTTATTTAATTAATGAATGAACCAACAGGTGGTGTCAACACCCACCCACCTCTACTTTAGGCTAGTATGGCTTTAGACCACACTCCTCCTGTAAACACTAGGGCTGGGTATTGCCAACAACCTCATAATACGATACGACTACTGTATACAATATGCATCGCAAAACATCTTGAAGAATGCCTAAAAACTACACAAGTATTCTAAACAGCTGAACTGTCTTTTATTATTCATACTAGTTACACAGTTGACATCCCTACACCAAACAACTGTGCAATACATCTGTAGTCCAAAGCCAACAGTGAGTTTCCACAGTTTTTGGAGGGGTACATGAATGGTTATTCTCTAAGCTAATTCTCTACAGCGGCTTTAAAGACATTTGTACAAGAACCAGCAAAGCAGTCAGCACATCCATGTTGTGTTGTTAGCTAGCCATTTTGTTAGCATGACATACTGCATATAAATGTATGTGTCATGTTTTTTACTGTGAAGCTGCTTTTGATCTATTTTACTTTTAATAATAGTTTGTCTTCATTATTTGCTGGCAGCTGTAATGCGCACTATACCATAAAGAAGGTTTCTTTCCCAAAAAGAATTGGACAGTTTGCCAAAAATGTTCTCAAATTGCCAATATTGCACCAATTCACATCAAATCACTAAAATTTTACAGGAAAAAACCTGGGTTCAAACTGTTATCCAAATGCGCAGGGTAAAGCTCAGCCTACATTGCACTGGTGAATAAAATATATTTCACATTTATGATGATAATATGTTCTATGAATTACATACAAGTACACATACATAACAATCGTACATTAGCAGTTTTAAATTGGTAGGTCACTAATGAACTAAAGCTGCAGTGATGCAAACATATTATGTTCCACATCTATTTATAATGTTAACCAGAACTCTTGGGCCCAATAAGCCTCAAAATCATCCCAAACTTTGTAGTAATTCTTGGCAAGGCTGTAAAACGTGTGCTAAGGACCAGTGAGTCACCATCCAACAACTGCGGCAGAACTAATCTTTGTGCGCTCAAAGTGCCTCTCCACCTCTGCAGCCCCTTAAGACACCATTACCGTCACCACAGCAAAGGGAGCGTGTTTATTGCTCCCTCACGGGCAGCAATTCTGAATTAATGACTTGGCTCCGCGTGCCCGGAGCAGACGGTCCATTACGTTTCACCACTTGGAGAAGTCGAGTCACCTGCGTAAGGAACAATTGAAAAGGTAATTATGCATCCATCAGAAGCGGCTTTGCTCCTTCTGTTCCTCTGGCTGTGTGGACCAGGCAAGCAGATACACTGCATGTGATGCTTCTCTGAGCCTCCGAAATGTTGGCACCCAAAGGCACATACACTGTTTACTCATGGAGGTAATACCCAGACGTAAAAGCAATCATCAGTGACAAAAATGCAATTCAGAAATGATATTGCATTTCTTTAGTGATAAGTGGAAAACAGAAAATTATATGCAGGGATATGTCTTGAACGTTTTCTCCTATTAAAATGCTTTTAGAAAGATCTATTTTATTTAAATTCTGTGTCTGCAGGTTTGAGTCTTGCACTTCTGACGTTTTGGGGTAGTGGTGGCCTAGTGGTTAGGACGTTGCCCCTGGGATAAAAAAATTCAGAAATCTTTCTTTCTTTGTAGAATTTTTAATTCACATACAGATCTGTGCAAAGAGGTTAAAACATGAGCAGTAAGTGCAGTGGGTATAGAAAAGAATCCCCCTTCAAAATATTAAATTTTTTATGATTTTTTACAGATTTAAATGAAAACACACACACAAAAATGATTTCTTACCAGATTTACTTACGCAATGTTGTCATGTTGAAAGGTGAACATTCTGCCCATCTACAACTTCCTGGCAGAGGGTAGCAAGTTTTTTCTCAAAAGTATTTTGCCCCATCTATTTTCCTTCTACCCTAACAAGAGCTCCAAGATCTGTGGCAGAGAAACACCCATACAACAGGGTGCTGCCACCTCCACGCTTTACTGTAGGTGTGGTGTGTTGTGGAGGGTGAGCTGCATTGGATTTCCTGCCAGATGTGAAATTATTGTCATTTATTGCCATTTTTGCCATAAAATCCTGTAACTCCCCCTTTGGCCTCTTGATAGCTTCTCTTACCAGTTTCCTCCTTGTTTTTCCATCCAGTTTGGAGGGATGGCTGGATCCCGGGAGAGTTCTATTAGTACAAAACAACTGCCATTTTTTTTTATTATGGACTTTACTGTGTTCCTTGGGATTGAAAAGCCTTTGAGCCTCCTTATGTCGGTCCACAACTCTATCCCCAATATCTTTTGAAAGTGAGTCAGTTGGTTGCTGTCATTTGCACTACCAAGCAAGGGAATGCTCCAGCTGTTTTAATGCGTCACTAATCACACTGATTACTACTGATCACAAGTGGAAGCCAGTAACTGCAATGGAAATGGTGGTTCTTCTCTGACTGAGGGGGTGATCCTTTTTTAATTTCAGTATTTATTGTTTTTAATTTTGTAAAATTCTTCTGAACTGTAGCTGTCATATCTTTCACTTGGATGTTATAAATTGCATTGCATAAGCAAAGCTGGAAAAATTGTTGGTTCATGAGTATTCATTTATGGTAAAAAAAAAAACGAAGATTATTTTCTATACCCACTGTAGGAAAGAAGACGTTTGGGGATGGTTAAATCAACACATTTTACGTACATAAATCACTGTATTAATGCTTTTAAATAAGGGAAAACTCGGCCCAGCTAGCAGTTTTTAAAAATCATTTCTCAGGTGCAATAAAAACTTTTAAACAGTACTGTATATGCTTCTGAATAAAATATATTTCAGTTTTATCAAGATATATTGCTGGTCATATTTGTTTTAATATATATTTTGTGTAAATGAAAAACTCAAACAACATTGTCAATTTAATATACCTCAGTTACAGCCTCTAAAAGGTTGCAAGATTTACACAGTGGTTAACAATGAAACACTGTTCACATTTTCATTTATAGCAATGATGTGTAGATTGCATGTGTTGTCATGAACACTCATATTTCTGAAATATGAAAAATATATATTTCATAACAGTCAACATGTGTTGTGCCCTACTCTCCCCTGTTATACCCACAGATGACTTCCTGAGCTCATTTAAAAACCAGCTGTAAAGGTCAATGCAGAACAAAGCCCCTACAGCAGCTATCAGGCACTGTATGTACAGTATGAAGCCTAGTAATGTATTCCTGCTCTCTCGCCTCACCTCTCTCTACCAGCCCATTACATAAGAAGCATCAGAAGCTGCAGCGAGTCAGCCTATTCTGTGCGAATAATTGCATTCATCTTATGAAACGCCACTCTGAATCAAGCTTATGTAAGGCCTGTTTGAAACTGTGTGGCAAGCCTGGAGATGATGCCCACCATACTTTACTCCACGAGCAACAGATTTGCCAAAACATCACACTGCCATGACTAAGAGGTGTGAGAGAGAAAGAGAGAGAGAGAGGGAGAGCTAGAGAGAGAACTAGAGCTAGAGAGAGAGAGTGAGAGAGAGGAATGGAAAGAAAGGCAGGGAGGGATAACTACTTTGAAGTAAATGCAGATACACACACACACACATACTGACTGTCTCTGAGAAATGGTTACACTCTCCAGGGCTCTACAGAGAAAGGAGTGAGCAGCACCATCTGCTTCCCTCCACTCTCTCTCGCTCTGTCTCTCTCACACAAACATGATGTGCTGACCCTTCGAGGCAGAAAATGCAATAGGACAGAAGAGAGAGAGGGAAAAAAATCACTCTCACTGTAGCAGTATTAACCTAAGTCCATTATACAAGTATTTAACCCACAAACAGCTACATGCAAGGTGACTGAGGCCTATTTATGTAAATGAGCTAATCAGTATGCTAGGCTAGTTAGCTTGCGTTACAACGGGCCTCCTCAAATAACAACCCCCTCAACTATTACTAAGATCATTTAACCTAGAGGAGGATGACAGGTTTGACAGCTATGATGCCAGGTTTTGATAACTGAGTTCAGAAGAATCATAAGGAATCCTCCTACTGTAAACATAGCAAACTGACTGGACATGTTTATGATGTTGATGGCTTTCCACAGAAATGTGATACAGCAGTTTGCACCAATGCTAATATTTGATATTTTTCATGTCTTTAGATGATAATGCATAAATATAAAATGCAAACACGGAGACAGCATACATGTTTTACACAGAGGACTGAAAAACAGCAATCACACCAGTAAAAACAAAACACAAACTAAATTCTACGCAGCCAGATTGTAGCACATTTTTACAGTGATTTTTGCCTGGGTACTTTAGCCAGAAACAGGGTCAAGCAGAAGTGAGGCAAGCCCAACATCAGCTGAACTTTGATTACAGCTCTGGATGTCACATGACTCATCTTATTTACACCATGCTAGCAGTAAAAGTGTGAGCAAAAATGAAGCCATTGCACACTTTGATTCCAAAGACAGTGTTAGCAATATCACAATACTTAATAAACTAAACATTACTGGCCCTTATAACAGTGCGTCGTGAGTCGTCTGAAAACAGCTACAAGAAATGTTAGCAAAAGCTGCATCCATGATCTACAACATCAGCCTAATGAATTTTATTTTATTGTGTTATATTCTCTGTCTGTTACCACTCTCTGGTGTTGACCAAAGAAGGATGGGCTTCTGAGTCTTGGTTCCTCCAAAGGTTTCTTCCTACAGTTCATGGAGTTTTTCCTCACCTCTGTCGCCTTGGTCTGTTCATTAGGGGTTTGGACCCAGTTTCTGTAAAGCTGCTTTGTGACAACGTCAGTTGTAAAAATCATAATAGAAATAAAAATGGACCTGACTTGATTTTGCCAAGCAGTGCTCCCCTTTCACTACCAATTTAGTACAGTTTTGATTTCGCTAGATCAAACAACCTGAGCTGGTGTTGAACAGCATGAACAAATGCAGCGACTGAAATTATGCTACACTCCTCTTTGCTCTGATTGGTTGTTTTAGTTCAGGCACATTGGATTCTAGGAAATGGGATTAGGAACACAATGTGAGTCAGACGACCCTAAATGTTTAACAGACTATGTCTGATGTATTACAGTCACCAAATAAGACAAAAATAAATGAAGTTTGATGCGCATCGGTCTCACATATGGAGCAACAAATGCTGTAGAAAAGAGGACTGGGACTGTCAAAAAGTCTTTAAATAGAAAGTTTACATTTCAATCTGCAATGAATTAATTGATTTGAACAAAAGTTTACTCATGTTTGAAATCAGATTAATAAATACTGCCACTGCCATCACTATATTGACACACATATTGACACTGTCAAACCGAAGATTTCAACACAGCCCTGTTGGGATAAAAACTGTGAACGCCGTTCCCGCGAATGCTGCTTCGTTCATAAAGGGAAAGTATGTTAGAAGCCCACAGGTGTTTTATTTGGATATAAACTGAGAAAACATCCATTCACCCCTGTACCTGTGCTTCCAGGGTAAACACATAGCTACACACTCAGAGGGAAGGACAAAGAGAGAGACAGAAGGAAAGAAAGAATGTGCATATGTGTATGTGCCTGTGTGTATCAGAAGCACTCAATCTATTTTAAGCCTCAGTGCAGACAAAATGATGTCACTAGGACCACTGCAGTGACTCAGTCTGGACCCGCCAGTCAAAAATAGAAGCGCAACATCGCGCTGACCTCTAAATGATTGCACCGTACCTCTTGGCGTGCTGCGCAACTGCACACAAAACATCACAGTGACGTAAATGGCTCCAGACTACATCAGAAATTTCACAAAACACCAACACCACCAACATATGCCTACCTGTGTACACAGAACATCACGCAATTCACAAAACATCAGTCATTTCCAGTGATGCGATGCAGCACATCACAGAGAGCAACAGGGCACAGCATACACGTCTGAAAACAACATTCAGCAGTCAAGCTGGTGACTACCTGATGCCCTAGTTATAACGGAAAAATGCTTTGTAGAGTTCCTCATACCATTACATGGTTACTGACATTGTATTAATCTTAGTTATGGTACATCAGTGACTAATGAGACCTTGAAATTAATTAATTACTTTGTGTATCTTGCAACTTCTAAATAAATATCTAACAAGTCACATTCAACCATTTTGAAATGGAAGAACCATAGTATGATACCCTGTTCATGAGCCAACACTGCTGCAATACAAATAAGAGTATATACAGTCTTATGCAAAAGTTTGCAAAAGTTAAACAACATATTTTGGTGATTTTGTAATTGAAACATGGAAAAAATACACAATATTTTCAGCAAACATTGATGTAAAGTTACTTTTTTGTCATAGATAAAACAAAAATAAAAAATAAAAACATTATTATAGCACTGCGCAAAAGTTTGGGCACCCTAAGAATGGCAAAGTCTCAGATTCTGTTTACAAGGTTTCAGACCCTAATCAGCTCATTAGATCTGATGCATGGCAACAGTTGTCATTTGACTCTTTAAACCTTGTGGACACATTTGTGAAGACTCAACAACTATGGGTTCCTCTAAGCCAGCGGTCCCCAAACTTTTTCACACCACGGTTTAATGTCAGACAATATTTAACGTCAAACAGCATTTAAGGTGTTGTGGATAAAATAATAATAATAATAATAATAATAATAATAAACGTGAATCCACTGTGTAATTATGTAACTTTATTAGCAGCGTCTTCCTGAAATGCGCTAACAACTTTGAGAGTAACATCCTCCTCTGCCCCTCACACCCTCTTGTCGCTATGGTAATGTGTAAACGTTCCATTCAGAATAAGTTTTCAGTGCTGTTGTGGCAATCTCAGGGTTTTCTGCCATGACTTTCATACAGAATACGGCAAAGCTGATGTCTCGAACATACTTAGATGCAACGGCTTGAGATCATATTTTAAAAAAAGATAAAAAATTTTGTACGGCCCGTTACCGGCCTGCGGCCCATTACGAAATGCTCCACGGCCCCGTACCGTACGTATGCTGGTTAGAAAGACAGATCAAAATCCTAATTTGACTGCAAAAAAAAACCTGTAGGAACATTTTGCAGAAACAGAAATGGTGGTGCACCATTCAGAACACCTTCATGGAAGAGCCAGCAAAAGAAAACCTTATCTGCTATAATAATTCTGCACTATAATTATACGTTTATTGGAGCTGAACCTTGACGTCCTTATGTTAAAAATCCTCTGATTTTTACATCTGACGGCGTATATATTTTGTGCATTCAATACAGGATAAACTTCTAAGCCAACAGGTTACAAAAATGCCCTGGACTTCCTCATACCTGCTTTCATAAGTAGAAACACAACATTACAGTCTGGGCTGCAGGTTGGCATTCAACAGAGGTTAAACAAAATGTATCCAATATTTGAAAGCCCGTGTGGACATATACTGTTGTAGTTAAGGGAACAATGTACTTACAGTAATATAACATAAGCTAACAATGAATTTGAAATACTGAAACATGTTTAGTAAACACCCTGCCATGACCCAATGTTTAGTAAGGTGGGATTGTGAATAAAGGGTTGCTTGTTCGATTCCTAGAATTAGCCAACAGGCTGAAGTGCCCTTGAGCATCACACCTAACTGCTCCCCAGGCACTAGGACTGTGGCTGCCCACCACTCCAGGTGTGTAGGAGCTTTGCTTTAGATAGGTAGAAAGCAACCTTCTGCTTTGCTGTCGCTGATGTCGGACACGCTTTCTTCAAAGGTATCACTCTGGGATATTGACGTTTATAGATATGACTTTGAAGGATTTAAAAAAAGGGAAGTCTAATATTTTTTGCATTTCAGTTTTGCTAATTTTATACTGAAGAATTTACATGTAGACAGATGATTGACAAGTGACAAAAGCGGAAACAAATTTTTGGTCAGTTTTCACAGACCAACTATTTTATGAAACAAATTTAGAATGTGATCCCTGCTACACAATGTTTACGAATATTTCATCAAATTTTCTTTAAATTACACTTTGACTGTTCTACGTCTATGCAGCCCCATACACCGCAAGCTGCAATGCACTGTGCAGTGTTCTGACACCATTCATCTGAACTTTTTTTCTACAATTTGTGTAACAGTAACTCTTCTTTTGGACCAGCTGGGCTAGCCTACACATTATATGTGCAATCAATAACCCTCGGGTGGCCAAGATTCTATCTCACCAGTCATCTACAAAAATGACCATCTACAACGTCTACATTCCTATTTCCTTTCATTCCAGTATATATTACAATTGTCACATCTTTCCATATGATCATTTGGCACTAAACAATATAAAAACAGACACTTCTGTTTTCATGTTGTGTCTTCTGTTGTACTATAAGAAAAGGTTTCAAAGGTTTATTGTCAGATGTAGAAAATGCAGCAATACAAAGATTTTGCATACTCTAGTTAAGTCAAGTCAATTTTATTTATACAGCGCTTTTTACACCTGAAGTGTTATATTATCAAGTGACCATAACATCATATTATGTTCTGCAGTACTGCACATGAGTGTGTTAAACACACTATTAAACATATTGCACAATATATGTTGCACTTATGAACATTAATATTGCACAGTGTACACTTAACATGTTTGACTAGTGTGAGTTAAACAGTCTGATAGCACTGGAGTATAGACTGTCCCTGACAGTGTGTGTGGAGTGCCAGAGGGCAGGAAGGAGAAGAGTGGCAGTACAGTGTGTTTAGAGCACTTTGTCTTTCTGAGACAGCGTGTGGTGTAGCTGTAATGGATTGCCAGCTTTCATGTCCTGAACAGAGCAGCTTTCGAACCAGGATGTGATGCACCCTGTGAGGATGGACTCCTGTACAAACTGGTGAGGACTCTGGATTTCCTCAGATGCCTGAGGAAGAGAAGGTGAGTTCCTTAGTTGTGCTGATATTGAGAGGTTGTTTTCCTGAGACCACTCTGTTGGCCATCGCATCATTGGTGATTAAGCCCACAATGGTGCTCATCAGCAAACTTCATGACAGTGTTGGTACTGTGAGGGGACATACCGATCTCTCCACCGATCCAGGGGTAATGCAGATCAGGCTAGAGGAAGTGGGTTTGCTAATCCGTATATGCTGTGGTCTGTTGGTGAGGAAGTCCAGGATCTGGTTTAACAGGCTGACACGGATTCCCAGACCCAGTAGGGAATTGCGGTGTTAAAAGCAGAGCTGCACTCCAATAAACAGCCTGTGCGTTTAATGTTCTTAGACATACAGTATGAATGCTCAGCATCTAGGTCAAACTATGACAAAACGATGCTGAAACTGTCTGCAATAAGTTACTAAACACACTTAGTTTTGTTAATGTGTGTTTTAGCACATCTCCAATGGTCTGTTTTATTTTAACCCACCCATATTCTTACCCACCCATATTCTTACTAACAAAAAGTCAAACATAAAAGAAAACAACGCATCTCCTAAAGACCCATTAGTTGGACTTAAGCACTATATCATTTTAAAATAGAAAATCCATTAATTCCTTCATTTTCTGAGCCATTTATCCTTACTAGGGCAACCGAGGGTGCTGAAGCCTAATAGCTCATAGGGTGAGAGTACAGGCGAGAAACAGCCTGAACAGGACACAAGTTCATAAGGGCAGACATATAGAGAAACACATTAAAAAGCTGTTATATGAAAGATAGCACTACAAAGTCAGCCTAGCTGACACATTAAAACTCCAAACCCCTAAAAACCAAAAGATAAGATGTTACGTTTGGAAAAAGAAAAACATTATAATTCTAGTATAAGAACCGTATCCTGTCTCGCGAACTACAAAAGAGAATTCTAAAGGAAAATGAAAATTTCAAGATCATGTAGGTCATGTAGCATGACAACAAAATTAAACACACAAGTAATTCTACCAAAGAATGGTTAAAGAAGTGACCTGACTTTACCTTGTTCAGTACAGAGGAATGGGCTAAAAAATTATCAATTAAGTCAATGTGCAGAACTGATAGTTGCAGTTATTCCTGCACAAAGAGGTCACAATAAAAGCAGAGGTTCCCTTACTTTTGTCACCTGAGAATTGAGAAATCTCTTCAGCTTCTCTGAATCATTTTCAACATGATGTACAGTAGATGGTAAAAAAGGACAAAGCCCACCTTCACTTGCAATAATTGAGGCTTTAGTGAATGCTTTTTCTTATATCTTATATCTTATATTCTTATATCCATTCTTATATATGTTACTAATTGGTTATTGTGGAATGTAAATTTAAATATATGTATTTATATTTTTGTAGCATATTAATATATACAAAACACAGACAAATCAACCAAAACATAAAATGTAATTTCTTTGTACTTTTGTCGGTTAAATAAAGATTCAAGAATATTTATATAATGTCAGTCTCTTTTTAAATTCCATTTTCCAAAAGACATTTTTTGAAAATAGTGTTGTATTACAGACTATGGGTTCATGATGTAAACATTTCATGACCTAAGCAACGATTTCATCTCTTACATTGTCTTGCAGAAACATTAACTCTTGCACCGACTCTTAAGCTTTCTCTTAAATTTGTAAGAACTCGACACCTTTCACCTGAGTTTAGACATTCACAATTTCTTATGTCCTTTACTCTAGTAGGAGATCAAAATAGGGCAAATTCCTCAATGTGATCATACCTAAGATGACCTGCTGTATGGGTTTATCATAGTACAAATCTACAGATATATCCAAACATTTTTATCATGATTTTGTCACAGCAAATGATTACATAATGCACAGTTGGCAAGATTTTTGATTGTGTTAAAAGTAGCAAAATTTTAACAAATGTTTAAGCAAAAGTCCTGTTATATGCATCTTCAAAATGGCTGTGTATTACCATGCTGTCATACTAAATGGTAGTTTTTTCTCTGGAAGCCTCTCCTTTCAATGCCATTGAGTGTATTTAAAGAACTGACTCATCCTTAAAAACAGAGGACTTCCATTTGATTTGTGGGTCTCAATCTGCAAGCTCCAACTTGCTCTTAAACTGGAATTTAGAAGTCACAATGTATATGTCCTTTGCTCTACAAGAAGGTCAGAGAAGGGCACAGCTCAGAACATTCCTAAGACAATAACCTGAACTGCTCTGAATTTATCACAGTAAAAATCTGATAGATGAAATGCACATTGTGTCATGAGCAAAGATAATTCAAAGGTTATTCAGTACAAATGCAGCATAGACGATGAGACATAATCACCCTGGAAGCCTAATCTTTACTTTGTCCTCAATACCTCAGAGTGCAGTTAAAAAAACGGATAAATCAATTTACTGGTCTGGATTTAGTGGTTAAAGATGAAGGAGAGAGGAACTGAGATGACAACAATTAGAGTTTTGAGATCTATTCAATGTCCTCCATATTTTGGATTAAAAATAAACCTTTTCATTAACCGGGGGCCTAAATGAATACAGTCTTATGCAAAAGTTTGGGCACCCCTTGATAAATTACAGATTTTGGTGATTCTGTAATTGAAAAGACATTAACACAGTCTAGGACATGGAAAAATATATACAATATTTTCAGCAAACACTGATGCATAACAAAAAATAAAAACATTATTAAACATAATCAGTACTTAGTAACACATCTGGCAAATATTACAGCTTGCAAACACTTTTTAAAGCCAGTTAAAAGACTTTTAATTCTTGTAATTGGGATTTTCTCCCATTCTTCCTTACAAAAGGCTAATATTATCATTAATA
>JBBIGC010148315.1:4661-17753 GCA_037576955.1 Lepidarchus adonis | reverse complement strand
TTATAACACTCATATTACTGAACATCCTTTTGCTTTATAACACTCATATTACTGAATATCCTTTTGCTTTATAACACTCATATTACTGAACATCCTTTTGCTTTATAACACTCATATTACTGAATATCCTTTTGCTTTATAACACCCCCTCATTACTGAAAATCTTTGCGCTTTACAACACACATAGTATTACTGATAATCCTCATGCTTTATAGCACCCATATTACTGAACATTCTTGTGCTTTATAACAGCCATATTACTGAATGTCCTTGTGTTTTATAACAGCCATATTACTGAATATTATTGTGCTTTATAACACCCATATTACTGAATGTCCTCAAGCTTAATAACACCTATATTATTGAGTATTGTCATACTTTATAACAACTATATTACTGAATATCATTTTGCTTTATAACACCCATTATACTGAATATCCCTTTGCTTTATTACATCCACATTAGTGAATATCCTCAAGCTTTATAATACACATATTATTGGATATCTTTCTGCTTTATATACACCCATATTACTGGAAATCCTCATTCTTTATAACACCCTTATTACTGAATATTCTTGTGCTTTATAATGTTCATATTACTGAACATCCTCATATTTTATAAGACTCATTTTATTGAATATCCTCATTCTTTATAATACACATATTACTGAATATCATTATACTTTGTAACAACCATATTACTTAATATCCCCATGCTTTATAACAACCATATTACTGAATATATAGACAGACATACGGACAGAATTGTTAAATTAAATTAAATTAAAATAATCATATATGTAAAATAAAATAATCAAATGTTTTAAATATTTGTAAAAAAAAAAAAAAAAAAGTAGAAAATTACTGAAATTGTATTGTAATTGTAATTGAGACTACATCCCTCACTTTGCAACTCAGGAGTTGCAAAGTGAGGGAGTTGCAAAGGTTCAGGAGTTACTGTGTCTAGGGACTTCAAGGACGTGCATGTTTACCCTCTACAACACCCACAATATCAGAACGTACCTCCCAAAATATGTCACTCAACTTACTCAGAGTTACTGGTACGTTCCCTCCTGGACTATTGCAAGCAACTGTTGGCCAGTCTACCAATCTTCAACCAGCCAAGATGTGCCCACATGCTGCCTCAGCTCATCTCTTTACATTGGCGTCCAATCATTTGGCAGTTCTGGACAAACCACTTTCAAGTACTCAGCAGCAAACAGTGCCTTAGTAACGGCCTGAACAGATGCACATCCTGTGAACCGGTGGCAGTTTCTCTACAGCTGGAGAACTGAAGCTCCCCTGTGGTTTCCACAGGCTGCTGGTGCTGTTGCTCTCACTGCTCTGACTCTCTGGCCAGTGGAAGCATGAGATGGGTGTTTCTAATAAAATGGCCAGTGAGTGAAACATGAGGTGGGTGTTTCTAATAAAGTAGCCAGTGAGTGAACGCATGAGGTGGGTGTTTCTAATAAAGTGGCCAGTGAGTGAAAGCATGAGGTGGGTGTTTCTAATAAAGTGGCCAGTGAGTGGAAGCATGAGGTGGGTGTTTCTGATAAAGTGGCCAGTGAATATAAGCAAAGGTGGGTGTTTCTGATAAAGTGGCCAGTGAGTGAAAGCAGAAGGTGTTTCTAATAAAGTGACCAGTGAGTGGAAGCACAGGGTGGGTGTTTCTAATAAAATGGCCAGAGAGTGGAAGGTGGGTGTTTATGGAGGTGACTGTCACTTCTGTTTTCCTGAATATAATACCCAGAGCCTAATTTAAGTGAAATGTGTGGTGATTCAAAGTTGAGCTGAATTATGTATGTGTCTTTCAAACAGCATTAATTGATATAAATTATTCAGCTTTGTTTACAGCGTTGTGTTTCATTTTGCCCACAGCAAGCAGGATGGAGGTGGAGGTCACATTTGTCTGTCAGATTGCTGTGGATGGTGTTGCTGGACTTTCAGATACATTCAGAAATTCGTTTTTATGTCAGTATTCAGTTTTCATTTCTGAGAATTTCTTTGGTCTGACGCAAGATGATTGCATGAAGTGCACTGCATTGACTGTGGGCGTGTGTTTTTTGTGATTAATCATTGATGGACTTTCAGATGTAAATCAGTGAAAATATAAAAGCTCTGAGTAAAGATGGTGGCATAACCACTGAAGCACTCAACTGTCCTTAACTTGTACTGCTGTGTTGAGTGGGAGAACGCGTTAAAACATTCTGGGTTAATTGTTCCACATCACATTGATGTGATGGTACAATGGCCAGAGGAACAGCCCTCCCAAATGGTAGAACCTGCTTTAATGAGCATGATATCGAAACAGGAGCTCTGACTCTTTTCCTACTTCCTTTGCTGTAATCAAAAAGGCCATACATTTATGACAGGCTGTATAAACTTTATGTATCACTCTCTTTCTGCTGGAAAATGCATTGAGTGAAATGCTTCTCTTTTGTGATGTTTTAGTAACAAGGTCATTAATTCCTCCTCGTTGGACAGAGATGGATTCGCGCTGCGATTAAATCACCATCTTGCTGTCAATTTCATGCTCCATGAACAAAAAGCTGTGAGGAGTTTATTGATTGCAAATTCACTTGGAAGGCAGAGTCATAACCCCGCCCCCTCCTTACCCGCCTACTCAGACACTCACCCCTTTTAAACAGGCTCTGAAATCTAGACATTATCTGGAGGAGATGCCTGTGTGAACACAAATGTCCCAATCAGTCGGGATGGACAATAAACAGACCCCAAGAGCCCCAAGAGTTCAGATTCCGATTATATCCGATTGAGTCTATGTGACCAGAGAACTCACAGCAAGCCAGGGGGCATGATGTTTCTCCATGAAATCAGAAAAGACAAACATCCAAGGTTGAAAACGAAGCTACATTTACACTTATTAACTGGTGAGACACAACTGTGGCCTAATGGTTGGAGATGAGATAAATTACATTAAGTTTCTCAGTTGTGTTGCTAAAGCTTGTGCTTCTACAGTGCCAATGCACTTGGGATCTTCTCGCTGTCCTTTCACCCTCAGCGAGAATTTTAAATAGACATTCCTGCTTCTGTGTAAGTTTATTTTAGAGTTCCAAACTCCTGGGTGACTCCAGACCTGTTGCTTTAGAGCTGCATATTCACAAATTACATGTCCAGTTAGCAACACAGACAGCAAACTCTAACCATGAAAAATTTCACAGTGTTTATGACACAGTTTTACAGTTTTATATCACATTTATTGGAAACTGCTTTAGTATGACACTGGCTTGTTTGCTACAATGGGAAATACTCAGTGGAACACATCTACATACATATCACCATAATATCACACATTTTTTCCTTGATAATCATGTAGAGAAGGTGGTATCATGTCACACCTAACAGAGACGACTGAAAGTCCTACATCTCTGGCATTAGAGCTTGCTGAACATCTCCACACAGTTTGAGGAGGATGTGTAATTAGCACCATGCTTGCATTTCTTGTTAAAAGGCTGTTTGAATACATTCAGGATAAGGGGAGTGTTGGGATTGTTGACTCTGAGCCAGACTCAGACGGTAGATTTTAAAAGGTGCAGTTATCTGTTTTCATGCGTAGCTTATGAAAGAAGGTGTTTTACGAGAGCGGGTGATAGAGAAGCAATCGGTCACTCCTGCGTGGTGGAGGCGTGGGGGAAGGAAGGAGGAAAAGCAAGGAGCAGTGCTGAGTGAGGCATGGGGGTGGGGGTGCTGTTAAGGTCGAAGTGACGCACTGAATGCTAAAGAAGGCCCGCGTCATGGTCAGGATTCCGTACACGCAGGCCAGATATTAGCCCCTCTCCTCGTTTCATTAGAGCCACTCTGCCAGCCCAATTCAGTCAATGAGTCACCTGGGGAAGGAGTGGCTTTTTATTTGGTCCTTCGACCCAGTGCTGTTCAACACGGACTTAGCAGATGCAGACGCAAGGTCCTTCTGTTAGCTGAGGACGTCCTTTGCACAGTATGGCCAGCGATGCTGTTTTAGTGTTCAAATTGTTTCTAAGGCAGAGGCTAGGATGTCAAACTTACCGCAAGAACACACCGATCAGCCATAACATTAAGACCACTGCCAGGTGAAGTGAGGAACATTGACTCTGGATATTTCATTACAACGGAACCTTTCATGGGGGTGTGATATATTAGGCGGCAATTGAGCAGTAATTTATTGAAGTAAATGTGCTAGAAGCATGAGCCACTTTGACAAGGACCCTACTGTGATGGCTAGAACATCTCCAGAACAGCAGGTCTTATGGCGTGTTCTAGGTACTACAATAGTTAGTACCAACCAAAAGTGATGCAAAATGGTCATGGGCACCCAAGGCTCACTGATGTATGTGGGGAGTGTGGTCTGATTTTTAATGTTAAGGCTGATGGGTGTATGAGGGACTTAGTCACTATTAGGCAGGTGGTCTTAATGTTATGGCTGATGAGTGTATAAGGGGGACCTGCTCTATATCAGGCAGGTGGTCTTAATGTTATGGCTAATGGGTGTATTAGGGACCTGTTCACTATTAGGCAGGTGGTCTTAATGCTACGGCTGATAAGTGCATAAACATGGATTTTGGCCAAAAAATCTGAAAAAGCTCCTCATGCGAGTGATAAATGTATTTTACAGGATTCACAGTAGGATGTGGGAAAGTTATAAGATCAAAACACATCCTGTTAAGTATACATCATTTAAATTCTGCAGCTTTGTTTTTGTCAGATTGCTTTTTAATGTAAATATTTCATCATAAGTTTTCCCTTTATGGGTACATTTTTGCATTTTACCCACCTGAGGCAGTGGGCATTCACAGTGGCAGTGGCTGGGGACTAGTCAAGTGCTTTGCTCAAGGGCCACGTCCATCAGCCCTGATGCATCAGGAAATCGAACCCTCGACGATTAGGGCTCCAACCATTAGGCCACAGCGTATATAAAAGTAAATGCCGTGCCTGCAGTGCCCAGCAGGAGGCCACAGCTCACACTTCAGGAAACGCTGACCCAGATGACTCATACTGGAGTTATAATAGTATATATTACTATGCACAGATGGTCAGGGTGCCTTAATGGTGAGCCTGGTAATTAGTTGGTGATTAGCATTCACAGCAGGAGGCAGTCGATTGATCTCCATCTATTTGTGAATGTTTCTAACGGCTCCAACCATCACAGCTAGTGAAGGCTAAAGCGGTTAAGCAACTGATGAAGACAGGAGAGTATTTCATGTTTGCTGGAAGAAGACCAGATGGTTTTTCTTACAGAGCTGAGCTGAAAGCATGAGCTATGGCTAGAGTCACCGGCTCCTTCTTGTAGAATTCAATGGTGCGTGGTGGTGGGGTTAGCTAGCGTTAACATTTTGCACAATGTTGCTGGATCTTCTGAATTTGACACGTTATAGCTAAGATCGACATCAACTTCAAGAACTGACTGTTCGCTTGCTGCCCACCCCATGGCAGGATGGACGCATCACCTGTCAGTGATGTATTCTCTACTGTGACCAGACTGGTGCATGTAAACGCGTCTTAAATTTGCCTATGTAAGCTGCTGTTTGTGCATGCGGTATCGTAGGGAACGGCATTACATTCATCAGGTACGTAAATTAATGCATAAAAGATGAGAGGAGAAATCGCTGGAGAATGCAGCACTGAAGTATCGCTGTGCGTGTGTATTATGTTTAATTGGTATGTTGATGTCTAGCACTTGCATATATTTGTGTATGAATCCATTTATACCCGTTTGTGTTTTTTGGCAGGAGCATTTCAACCCGGAGTGTAAGTTCAAAGAGAGCGTCTTCGAGAACTACTACGTGACCTACTCATCCATGCTGTACCGGCAGAGCCAGTCGGGCCGCTCGTGGTACATCGGCATCAACCGCGACGGGCAGGTGATGAAGGGCAATCGAGTCAAGAAGACCAAAGGCGCCGCCCACTTCCTGCCTAAAGTCATTGAAGGTCAGACGCCAACTGTGCCATCCTTGAGTTGTGCCATGCTGATAAGGGTATTGTGCCTTTGAGACTTTCCAGACCCAAAATAGTTAAAAACTCGAACAGGCATCAAACAGTTACTAAAATGGCAGATTTTTTGGAGTTAAAGTGAATGAGACAGACATCGGGAAATATCATATTTCCCCAACGATAGGCCACAAATCGTCAGTTTTACAAACCTGGTGTTGGGTGTGGCTTGTTTAAATGGGACGTCCTATCTAAAAACATGAAAGTATAATTCAGTACAAAAAGACGACATCTCCAGTTGAATTTAAATGTGTAACACAAAGTAAAGATCAAATCAATGACAATGTTCTCACGTAATCACCGCTGCTGCATCCAGACTTTTTCAGCCCTTTGCTACATTTCATTACATGCTAGTGTAGAATACAAGCTGGAAAAAGCTCCATTTAACACAAATAAAAGGAACAAAAGTTTATTGTTGTCTGGAAAAGATGAGTTTTAATTTTTTTAATTAAAATGACTGGAGGGTGGGGCTACTGCAGTACAGAACTGTCAATCATCTGTCTACCTGTAAATTCTTCAGTATAAAATTAGCAACCATGAAATGCTAACAATATTACGCTTACCTTTCTTCAAATCGTCGTCATCGGCGAACAACCCTATTTGCTGTCGCTGATGTCGAACACACTTTCGGCACTGGTGCCACTCTCAGATATTGCAGATGTTGCTTCATGAACACAGAATCAGGCCTGTTTTTAATGCAGAGCTTCTTGAGCGTCCAGTACTGATGTTCACCATCATGCACAGAGATTCTCCAGATTCTCAGAATCTTTTAATTATGTTAGGTACTGTAGATGATGAGATGTTCAAAGTCTCTTAGTTTCACATTGAGCAACATTATTCTGAAGTTTGTGCACATTGGTGAAGCTCCGCCCATCTCTATTTCTGAGAGACTCCACCTCTCTTATATGCTCTTTTATGCTCAGTCATCAATTAACATCATTAGCTGCAGATGTTCCTTCCTATCGCTTACTTTTACAGACTTTTTTTAGACAAATTGTGAATAATGAGTGAATATAGTGAATATGAACTGGAATATGTCTCACTTTCGGATGTGTTTTCTATGTTCCGTTGTGAATTAAATATCTGTTTACTTTTTACAAAGCCTTCAAACATTTGTAAAAACCAAATAGTTTAACATAATGCTCCTTTTCTTTTTTTTTCTGCTCTTCACAGTCGCCATGTATAAGGAGCCATCGCTTCACGAGCTGGTGTCGGAGCAGAGCCCTCCACGAAAGACGGCGAAGACTTCAGACTCGCCGTCGCACCAGAACGGCCACAAGGAGGCGCACAGGGCTGAGGCCTCATAGCGCAGGGCCGGAGGGAGGGGGAGGGCACAGGTCATACTCCGAAACTCCGTTTCCCTTCATGCACTTGGGCACAAAGGTCACATCTTGCCCCGTACAGCTAGCGGCCCAGAGCTGACCATGACGGTCGGGCAGCTCCCCAGAGCGAAGCCTTTCAGTTGGGGAAGCCTCCCGACCTGACACAGTGGAGGAGGAGCAGCCCACACTTCATTTTCCTCCAGCATGAGCCTTTGTAATCCCTCCTCCAAAATCACCCTCCCAGCTCCCACCAGACACAAAGCTGTGGCCCCCTAGTGGCCAGTACCAGTGAGACTCTAACAGTGGCACAGTGGCAAATGCACCAATGTAGGCGAAGCAAAGTCAACCATGTTCTATCCAAACCAGAAAAATCCCACAATGCAATGAGTTTACTATAGTAAGTACATCGGTTCCACATAAATGAAGCAGGAATGTTCTCACGGCTGTGATTCGGTCACAGTAGATCATCCCAGCCATGGTGTTATTAGCAAAAAACGCCAATTCCTCAGGTGTTCTGTCGCTTTTATACAGCAGCTTTACAAAGTAAAAGAAAAACAAGATGAAGACGTCTATTGCACGAGACGCGTTTTTCATATTTGCTGTTTCTTCCGCCAAAAAAGTAGTTCCAGCAGCTTTACAGTAAATAGGCCAATGTTTTTGCAGAGCAGTGGGAGGAAGCAGGTAACATGCACTAATATCTGACATTGCGCCACATGTACAATGTTTTTAAGCCAATCAGGTTGTCGGGGTGGGTGGTCCAGAGGGTGAGGCTTAATGCAGCAAATTTTATTTATGTGGAACCATTGTACCCAAAAGGACAAAGTCAACTTTTTATTTTTAGGGCCTGATTTACATTCTGCTTTATTTCTATATTGTTTACACGATGCGTGCAATATGCCAGAGAGTGTGTGAGAGAGAGAGAGAGAGAGAGAGAGAGAGAGAGAGAGTGAGAGAGAGAGAGAAAACTGGAGGGTCATTTGAGCATCCTGCCACCAGTCAGAGGCCGTGGGGTGGGGTGGGTGTGGCAGTAAAATAAATTTTCTGCTGGACTCCTCAAGGAGGTTCCATTTCTATTGGATGGTTTGGCGACAAGGGGGCGGGGGCACCAGCTGGCTTCTCTGATTGGCCAGGATGAAGGGCGGCGCTGTCTAATCAGATTTTTGTGGTTGATCTCCTTCATTCATTCACTCATCCCTTGTTCACTCGCTCACTCACTCACTCACTCACTCACTCACTCACTCACTCACTCACTCACTCACTCACTCACCTTCTTCACCTACTGGGGGCAGTGGTGGCCTAGTGGTTAGCCCCTGAGATCAGAAGGTTGCAGGTTCCAGTCCCAGCCCAGGCACCACTAAGGTAACCCTTGAGTAAGTCCCCATTTCACTGCTCCCTGGGCACGGCTGTGACTGCTGCCCGCTGCTGCATGTGTGCATGTGTGATGAGTTAAATGCAGAGACACATTCCACTGTGGTGCACTGTCTGCTGTGGTGTGTTCACAATGACAAATAATTACTTTCAATTCACTTCATCCTCTTTCCCTTCTCCCTTCCAGACTGACTCCCTCCCTCACTCACACAATCCCTGCTTCTCTCCCTCCCTCATTCACTCACTTGATCTCTTGTTCACTCCCTCCCTCACCCACTCACTTCTTCCTTCCTTCCCTCACTTTCTCCCTGTTCCCTCCCTCATTCACTCAATTGCTCCCTCCTTCTCTCCCTCCCTCACTTGCTCCCTTGTTCCCTCCCTCCTTCCCTCCCTCACTCCTTCACTTGATCCTTTGTTCACTCCTCCCACTGGGTCTAATATTTCGAACCTGTTTACGGTTCAGAAGTGTCATCACCCAGTGTTGCCACATGGGGGCAGTCGAATGATCACGGCCTTTTCTTTGTTTGTTTTCCTCTCTTTGGTTGATCAAGGTCACACACATGCAGGGATTATGACGGCCATTGTTTCGCCAGCGTGTTGGACAGAATTCTTTCTGGGGATTAAGTTCAGTTCAGCATCGACCGCTGCCGTTATTCACATCGCGTCCCAGACACGACGGCAGCACAGCTTATACCTTAAGTGCAGGGAAAGCAGATTAACACCACGGAGGGTTTATTACAATGCAGTCGCTAATATACATATGCGTATGTGTGTGTTTACAGTTGTGCAAAAGTTTAGGCACCACATCCATGTTTTCTGGGGGGATTTTCTGAGCGAAAATAAGGACACTTCCTCTACAGAGGCGCATGGCAGCACATTTTCGTACACAGCTACTTTATATTTGCTGAATTTAGTGCAGTGAGGGAACAACGTGGCCCGTGCAGACGTTACAACACCATTTATATTTTTGCTTTCCTGTAAGATAAATGAAAATAAATACGATTTTTAAAAAGGCAATATTTAAGTACACTCTCTGTAGAGACCGTGAACTTATTTAGGGTTAGAATCTGATATGGATCAGATTCACGACAATCCAAAAGTCTGGAACCAATTTCGCCTATTAATTATTAAACAAAGTTTTTAATTCATAAATGTAATTTAACTGCAATTATTTTTTATTAATTATTTTTTAATTTATTATAAAGTAGCTGATTTTCATTTTTTAAACATTTTTATATAATCCAATTACAATATTGTGTAAACGTTTAAAATAATAGACTTGTTAGTACAGTTTCAAAACACAGCGCTCGTTCCATAGTCAATACTTTTATGCTTTTAGGATGTCACATCACACTTGCATATATCAATCCGACCTAAGGCATTTAACCCCGCCCCTTCATGGTGAAGTTATGAAGAGTGTTTCATTGGCTTTTGGAAATGGGACGGCTTCATTTTGTTATATCAGGCTTAAAGGCCCAGTCTGTTTTATCCTCTTACATAGAGAGGGGCAGGAAAACCTTGTAAAACCGTGTAAAATGAATTATGATTATTATATTTATAAATGAATATAAATTGAGCTCAGGGTGTATGCAATGTGGAATATGGGCTCTTGAAATGATCGGCTGTGTTTATTTACAGTCACTTCTCATCATGGTCAGATGTGAGGTTCCTTATATGGAGTCCTCTACAGCTTTAGCAGATTCCAGACTTTCGGACGGTAGTAGGGCTCCGCTATTCGACTCAATGCAAATCTCAGCATCCTGCTCTGATTCGTCAGTTGGGTCCTATTGACCTGGTTGGAGCTTTAGTAAGGAGGCCCAAGAAGTAGAAACAGGAAAGTGACATAAAAGCATTTTACTACGTGTGTGTGTGTGTGTGTTGATTATTATTCTGCACATGCCCTTTTCCTTATCCTCTCCCAGCCTTTACCCAATCCACACACACTACACAGCTCTGCAATCACTTTACCCCAATGTGTATGTGTGCGTGTGTGTGTGCGTGTTTATGTGTGTGTGAGTCCAACGTATAGACAGTCCTGCCAGGCCTGGTGTCCTGCAGATGAGCCAGACATGTGATGACTTTTGGAGAAGGGCCATCAGACATAATGAAAAACCTCCAGCGGCCGGCGCTCCACTCTGCTCATATATTTTGTCGGTCTGGACAAACGAATGACCTCCGTTTGGCCTTGTTGCACTTGTCCCGCTGTCAGGATAAACAGACAGATTAGCAGCTGCAGCATCGGCCAATAGTATGGAATCGAGTGGTGATTAAAAAAAAGTAGAAGTATATTGACCAAAGGGAAGAATTTATATGAACATGGTGACCCTGCACTTCTGCGTAGATACTGTACTTCTCATTAGTATTCTTCCAAACTATATATGCCTGTAGCGTATTCTTGCAGGCGCGCGTGTGTGTGTGTGTGAGAGAGAGAGAAAGAATCAAATTCAACAAGAGTGTGTGACTGAAGCATGTTGAGAGCTGTAACGCATTAGGATAACAGTGTGTCTGAGTTTAGCCATGAGCAGAAAGCCAAGGTCATTTAAGGTCAAGGGAAGACAAATTAGCTTAAAGAACAGCAATGGAAGTTAAATAAAGGAGAGAAGGTCAAATAAGGTCGAGCAACTAATTAAAATCAAATAAGGTCAATGGAAGGCCAAGAGTGTCATTTAATGTGTAAAGAAAAGCAAAGAGGGTCAAATAAAGGCAAAGTATGTCAGTGATGGTTACACAAAGGTGAAGAAAGTCCAAGAAAGCTAAAGAAATGTCAAGCAGGTCAAATAAGGTCAATGAAAGGCAAAGATGGTCCAGTAAGGTTAAGGCATGTAAAGGATGGTAAACTGGGTAAGGGTTAGGGTTAGGGTTAGGGTTAGGATTAGGCCAATTAGAAAATAAGGTCAATGGAAAGCAATGACGGGTAAATAATGTAAGATGTAGAACATCAAAGAAAGTCATAAAAGGTTAAAGGAAGTTAAATACAGACAAGGTCAACGAAGGTCAAAGTGAAAGTTGGAAAGATGAAAGGCAAAACAGGTCAAATAAGGTGAATGAAAGGTAATGATGTTCCAGCAAGGTCAAGGTATGTGAAAGATGGTATGCAGGGAAGGTGAAACTAGGTCACTGGAAGGCAACAAAGGTTGTGACAAAGACGTGAAATGTCATAAAATGTTAAATAAAATCAAGACAGTCAAGGTCAGTGAAGGTAAAAGTGTAAAACGTTTACCTAAAGGCCCAAAAAGGTGAAAAAAGGAAAATTCAACTACTTTGAAGAAAGCAGGAAAAAGTCATTTTCCTTGTTTCAGGTGAAGACGTGTGTAGATTCAAATCGAGAGAAGCTTCAGCCATGAAGGATGGATTGGAAAAAGGGAGGGAGTGAAGCTGTTCGGTGTGACAGCAGACAGCTTGGACATGTTTGGATGATGAAGCATAGACGGATCATTACGCCGGATGCAAGTTTTCTTTTCTTTAGTGCTTTCTTCACAGAAAACATCTACAGATTTATTATGTGGACGCCAGGCTTAGCCACTGGACCTTTTTACATGAATGGAGGGGCAGAAGAAGAAAAACTTTTACAGGATTTGGCATGAATAGAAAAGGGCATGTTTTTTGTGCGTAAAGACAGGTCCTCACATAGACTGAATACCCCATTTTGCTAGTACACTGTCACCAGAGGCTGTGTGCAGTTTGCTTGTCGTGTAATTGAACTAGCATTAGCACAGTAGCAAATTCATTGCTGAACAGTCTGGAATCTGCTTTTAGACCTGGAAGCCAACGGAGAGAAACTAAAACTAGGGAAATAAAAAAAAAACAAGTAAAGGTTAGATAAGGCCCATGGAAGTAGGAGAAGGTCAAACAAGGTCAATGGAAGGTGAAGAAAGGAAAACAAGGCAAAGAATGTCGGATAAGGCAAAAGAATGTCGGATAAGGTCAATGGAAGGTGGAGAAGGTCAAATAAGGTCAATGGAAGGTGGAGAAGGTCAAATAATTTCAATGGAAAGTGGAGAGAGTCAAATAAGGTCAATGGAAGGTGGAGAAGGTCAAATAAGGTCAATGGAAGGTGGAGAAGGTCAAATAAGGTCAATGGAAGGCAGAAAAGGTCGAATAATGTCAATGGAAAGTGGAGAGAGTTAAATAAGGTCAATGGAAGGTAGATAATGTCAAATAATGTCAATGGAAGGCAGAGAAGGTCAAACACGGTCAATGGAAGGTGAAGAACGTAAAACAAGGCACAGAATGTCGGATAAGGCAAAAGAATGTCAGATAAGGTCAATGGAAGGTGGAGAAGGTCAAATAATGTCAATGGAAGGCAGGGAAGGTCAAACACGGTCAATGGAAGGTGGAGATGGTCAAATAATGTCAATGGAAGGCAGGGAAGGTCAAACACGGTCAATGGAAGGTGGAGATGGTCAAATAATGTCAAT